>JANIJG010007382.1:36291-46715 GCA_024611175.1 Megaceryle torquata
CTGGGCCCAGGCTGGGACTCCCCCGGTGCCTGCTCCACAGCACCAGTGGTGATGGTGATGGAATTGCCATCAGGGGGGTTGGGTTCCATACTGGTTTTGTATAGATTTGTATATATTTATTTTATTATTATTCTCACTCAAGCTGTTCTAGTTTCCCTTTCTACTGGCTGAGTCTCTCTCCCCCATTCCCTTTCTCTTCCCCTTTGGGAAGGGAGAGGGGTTAACAGGGAGCATCTGCTATAGGTCTGAGGGATCACCCTGACTCTAAACCGTGACACAGTGTATCCAGAAATGTTTTGTTGTATCTCCTGTTAGGTTTAATGCCTCATAGTATCCCATTAGAGCCCTTGGATCCAAAGGAACTGATGCAATCCCAGCCCCAAAGAAACACCTTGAGCACAAGAGCAGGCTGTTGGTGTTGGAGCAGAGCACACCAGCTACCCTGGGAGCCTTGCTTTAAGGGGCAGGTTTGTGGAGCTGTGTTCTGCTTGATATGGGACAACTTTTGCGATGGTGTGGGAATTCTCCTCCTAACTCTGGTTAATGTTGTGAAACCCTTGTGCTTCTGAATAACAGTGGAAAGGAAATGGAGCATTTGTAACCATAGTTGTAGCATCCCCTATGCTGACCACGTTTACTGGTTACGTTAAAAGCTCCATAGCTGCTTGTTGAGATGGAGGTTGTCTCCAGTTGTCTCTAAGAGAAAACTAGGAGAATCAATATTCACCAACTTAGTTAGAAGACTGGGTCTCAAATAGTGTTACTGAAGAACCTGGCCATAGGGGCTCGGCTCCTTAACAAATCAGAACCTGAATGGGCCTGAGAATCCCTCCAAAGTCAGGAAATTGAGGAGCGAGGGAATAGCTTCAGCATGACCTGAGACTTGGAGAGAGGTTTTATCTGGTGCCTGGGGTGAACAGATTGATGGTGATAAACCAGGGGAAGAATTTCTGTTAGGATGGATTTTAAAGGGTGTGCTTTGCTTAACTTTGTTTGTAATGAATGTGTCAGCTGAGCAGTGGTACTTTGTGCATCAGCTCACTTTGCAGTCCATAGTTGCTTTTTTTTCCACTGCAAGCCACGTGAGTTTGTGCTGCCTCAACTGATACATTAGTAAGTCATCTAGAATGTGGTAACTGGATGGTGGGTCTGAGACCTTATGGTCCACTGGACTGTTAAATCCCAATGAGTATTACTGTAGACATCAAGGCTTTGTATTAGGGTGATGAAATTTCTTCCTGAAGCCTGAACACTGATCTGCTGGACAAACCATGGTGAGAGTGGCATGTAACTTATCCCTACAAATATTAGGAGCCAAGAGCTTACTTCAAGAAGATACTTTGAGAAGGGTTATAGAAAAATCGGAGTGGAGTTATGTTGTAAATTGAAAAGTTGATGCTGTAGTATAATAGGTATTTAAATTGATCCTACAGAATACATTTTCTAGTCTTTAGATTCAGCATAAAAGAAGTGGGGAGGAGAGAGGAGTCCTCATCTATGTTTTTCCTCTGGAGTTTATAAGCACAGGAAAAGAGTATATATGAAAAGTGGATAAATAATGTAGCTCAGTGTAGAAAAACAATGTATGTAATAAATTGAAAGGAGGTAATTAAACAATATGAAATATTATTAGACATAAACCTTCGATTGTTAAAATCCTGTAAAAGTTAATGTATTTATTTCTTTTCTAAGGCTTACCATGAGTTTAGACCCTAAAATAACAATAAAATAAATATATTCTATAGTTCTGAGTCCCTTAAGCTATACTCCTGTGTCTGTGTGCAGAAAAAAAGAGACTCTTAAGACCTGCTCGACATGGATGTAACCTCTCTAGATAACTATACTACCTTTTTCTTATTCTTTTCTTCCTTTGAAATTTCCATTAAAGAACTTCTGATATTTCAACCTAATGCAGTCAATCTAAGCTATCCAAGCAGAAGCTATTTTGTAATGAAAATGGGTTACATTAATATCTGTTCATTTGGTACTATATTATTTATTGCAGTCAGAGAAGCTTTGTTAATTTTTTGACTCTACCAATCTCTCAGGGGGATGGAGGTATTGGAGTTTTACTGGCAAAGATACTCTGTGAAAGGCAATTAACACAATGTTTTATGACAGTGTCAGCAGTCTCACTTTCAGTCATTTGTCCTTTTATTGGCTAGATGCTTCATCCTCCTGTCTTAATGACCCTACTGAACCGAGAGGAGTAGTCATAATATCATATAAAACAAATACCAGGATTGGCAGTGGTGGAATTTAGTGCTGAAAATGAAAGAATTACCAGTTACAGCAATTACGGCATCGAATTTTCACACTGTTGTAACAGAAACAAAGTAATGCAAGTAAGCCCAGACTCAGAACAGTGAGAACGGGTGGGAATCACATTATCTCCTTTCCCCCCCACTCTCAAATTTGAGTCCTAAGCTTAGTACAGTCGTAGGCTTTATTATGCTAGTATTTTGTCAGACTTAAAGGCGAAAGCTGAGATGCAGTAAAAAGGTGAAATAGTTTTTGTGATGCTTCATGCATGCAAATATCTTCTCAGTTTATTTGCCTTTGGGTAGCTATTCTGAGTAAAGATCACATGTGAAGAATAAGGGCTTGACAGCAGAGATGCACAGACTTGGCTTGAGTACAGTATTTTGGGGCATTTAGGATATCTCTTGAAGCCCCAGCAGAGGAAGAGTTTGACTGTACTTTTATGGGATGAAATTTATTCCTCCATTTCCTCTCTGTAATATATCGAAAAGCAGAATATTCTTCCAAATTATTTCCGTGGTGAGTCTTCTGCTTCCGTGCACGATGGGCCTGCACATCCCCACTGCTCAGAACAGGGGTAGCAGAGGTTGAGCAGTCTGTCTTGTCCTGCTTGATGCTCCCAAAGAGCCCATGCAAGGTCTAAAGACAAAGCCCTAGATGATTGCTGAGTAGTTTCATGGGAATTTTGCTGGAGTGTGTGCTGTAATGTGTTGAAAATCCTAGGGACAATGTGAATTCAGCGTATTATTTAAACATTTGCTTTATGACATTTTGTTTTTCATTCATAATTTATGATCGTATTTTTCTCTTTGTTTCCGTCTTCCCCCTTCTTTGTCCTTCTCAAGGTTGCATGTAACATTTTAAGTTCAAGTATGCTATTGCAGTGCTAGCACCAGCAGAATGCTTTGGATAATGTTGCATAGCAACGTAAAATTTAATTTGTGTCAAATGTTTTTGCATTCTCCTAATGTGAGGGGTTTTTTTCATTCTTTTCTTTTTCACTTGAACTGCATTGTCATTGATTGGGGTGAAACCACTCGTACACTAGTACATTGTGAAGATTGTTACAATAGAAGCTATGCCTGGCATCCAAAGTTGTCTGCAGTTTTCATTTTTATCTTGCAGTAATTTAATGCTCTGTCAGCCATAAGAAACCTGAAAGAAATGGTGTGTGGAAGGAAGATTGTTTCATTTCTGAACTTCTATGTAGCCCAGAATTATATTCTTCTCTTGTGATTGCTCTTCTTTCATATTCCCCCTGTGTTTGCAGTCCATTTTCCAGTGACTTAACTGCAACTATATTATCTGCTGATAAACCAGAGAATGGAGTTTGGTGAATACTCTTTTCCCGTTTCAACAACAATCAAACACCTCGAGTTTATAAATTAAATATGTTTTATAGCAATTGCCTAGGAAACCATTGTTTCAAATTGATTTTGAAGCAGAGCATTCTTATAAGGAGCATGGATGTTTTGGCCATTTCTGGGGAGTGCCTGGATAGGCCTGAGAGGAGTGAATTTAAAGAATTAACGTCAGTGGAAGTATATGCTTTATTACCTCATAAGATAATATCCAGCTTGTTAAAAAGGAAGTAAACCAGAGACTTTACCTGACCACTGATTTCATTATCACAAGGATGCTTATATACCAGAGTAGCTGAAGGCACAGCAACTTGAATAGTACCTACCATGTAGTTCCGTCTATACGTGATAATAGGCGATTTGCTTAAAATGAAGGAGGGGGGAAGTCTTTCCTACAGTAAAATACATTTGTAGTGAGTTTGTTCCAGAGCCTGGACTTCTAGGCTGACTCTGTCAGCTCAAGCACATGTTTCCAATGTTAAGTGTTTAGCTTGTAACTGTTTAGCCAAAGGTGCAAAAGGAGAGCAGGGTTACGGAGATCGCTTTGCCTGCAACAGCGTTGCTGCCGCTGCACTCGGCAGCGTTTTCAGAGTGGACTGTCACTGCCTAATGGGAAGTTGTAGAGAAGATGAAGCCTTTTTAAGAAGTAGGCAGAGGAAGGGACACGGATGCACATTCCCCCTAGAGACATTTGGATTAGCAGATGGGAAATCTCTCTTCACGAGAGCAGTTGGGCAGTGCAAAGGGTTGCCCACCAGAAAGTCTGAGGAACCTCCATCCTTGGAGAATTGCAGCTGTCTTGGTTATGACACTCAGCAACCTGATGCCGCTTTGAAGTCGGTTCTGTCCGACTGTTTTGAGCAGGATGACCTCTTTGTTTGGAGCACCAGATGACCTCCAGATGTCATGTCCAGCCCAAAGCATTGTATGATTTTGACCAATTCTCCAAAGCATATTCAGAGTCATGGGGCAGTTTAAATCAGCATGTAATGAAGGCTGCACAGTCACGCGTGTGGTGGTGTTGTAGGCTAGATAATTCTAAGTTTATTTAAGGGAACTTCTTTGATTTAATATTTGCAGATCTATGCTTGCACTTAGTATTTCTGCTTGCTTTTGCTTTCTGTGCATAAAGGAGTTTTAGAAGAATCTATAAACACAAAAAGATTTCTTTGATAGTAAACTTTGATATCAAACCAGTACATTTCCTCTCGCAACACGTAACGAATAGGGGTGAGGAATAGGTTTAACCAAGGTCTTTATCTGAGGCATTCCAATGAAACATTTCAGCTACGTTCTGTACAGTTTGTTCCTACTTCGCGCAACTTACCATTAGTTCCAGAGCTTGATGTAAATTCTACACTTCTGGTTTCTATTGCAAATTCTGGTATCTGGAATTAATGATTGTTTTGACCATTTCAGCAACTCTGAAATACAGAAGTCCCTAACATAATATAACAACATGGTTTATGATGGAATGTCCAGTTTCCATCTCTCAGAATTAGGCAAAAGATATTTTTTCCTCCCCTCTCAAAAAGTGAGAGGAAACACTTCCATGCTTCTATCAGTTCTGTATATGCATAATTTAATTTGTTTGTTTGTTTTAAGAAGCAAGAGTGGAGATAAAAAGAATTGTTACCATGTATGTAGTATTATCATATTAATAAATACGTTTCTATGCATTAAACTTAATTTCCTACATGCTATGAGTTTAAACTCTGTTTCTTGTCACTGATGTTCCTCTGATGATAATCAAGTATGTTTTCAAATTTAACTATAATAATCTGGTGACACTTAGCTGTAAAATTTTACGTGTCTGCATTTGTTTGTATTTTCTTTTCTATGACAAAATATTTTGGACTGTTTGGTATGTTGGGTTTGGGATTTTTCTCTTTTTGCTTTGTTTTAATTTAGCTATAAAAGCCTTCTGTGGTACTTTTGGACTTCCTGTGTTGCCTGTATTTATTTAATGTGTTTGCCTCTGCTATTATTTTTTGTCTTTTCTAGTTTTAAACAATTTTTATGTCATTTGAATGATGTACTATTTCAAAGCATTTTGCATTGCTTATGATTTTACTGCCTCCTTAGATCACGTGCTGTAGTAATCAGCTTTATTTTTGGCCTTGCTCAATTTGATACCTGTAGAAACATTGTTGATTTGAATTAAATGATGAATATATTGATGGGATTTGTTAATGATATTGCTGTCCAAGGTCAATCGTTTTAACAGAGCAGAGAACCAGTAGAAGAAAATTGTATGAATTTATAAATCTTGTCCAAAATGATAATGAAATAATGAAAGGATAACAGCTCAAAAACCCCCAAGTTGAAAGTGATGCTGTGTAATCATAGCAGTGACTCTGATATGAGCTCACAGTATGTGAGGCTTGTGGAGAGGAGACAGCACAATATTTTAATCTATATGGTATACTTCTGTCTAATGCTTCAGTATGGGAAAAAACGTTGGCCAAATGAACCAAAAGTTGACCCCTCCTTTCTAAAAAAGGAGAGGGAAGTGATAATAAATTTTCTATATGGTTTTCAATGCATGGAAGTAGTGTGAATGCAAGTGACAATAATTTGGAGGTTTGTGGTACATAATAAAATCTTTATAGAACTTTTTTTTTTTTAAGTCCTGTGTTAATTACATCAATTGTTATCAAAAGCATTGGTACCAGTGTGCCAGTGTATTGAACTGAAAACAGTGTCTGGGTTTGAATAGCATCGACTTCAGGCAGGGAAGTGCCTACATTTCCTTGTGGATGAGAAGAACAAAAGCTTTCTCTGCAAAATTTCTGTGAACATTCTGCAGCTCCCTTTTAATCCTGAACTTAAAGGCTCGGGGCTCTTTTGAACAATGCCATGGAATGGAACACAATAATTCCATGAAGGACCTGGGTCATTTGTAAAAAAATCATCACTGCTCTCAGTTTTGGCTTGTGAATTGAAAACGCCTCTGTATATCAACACTGTTTACAGTTGCTTTCTTAAATAGTTGAGACTTGAAAAGACCTCATCACAAGGCAGTTTCTTTAATTGTGGGGAAAGCTTTTATCTAAAAGACTTGCAATGTCTTTTACAATAGAAGCCTCTTAATTTCAGATTATTCTTTGTCCAGTGGTACATTCCAAAAGGAAACCACTTTTGTTTGGCTATAAACAATAAAGAATGGTGTATGGAAAGTGGTATGTCCCTATGGACATTTTCTCACAGGAATGTAATTCTGCACCAAATCTCTTAAGAATTGTGTCACCACTGTAACTGAGGAGATAACAACAATAACCATTAAAACTAAAGTATTGCCATCTATTGTTAGGTGGCTGTTCCTGTTTTGACCTGTTAGGGTCTTTCAAAACCAGAGCTGGTTTCTTTTTCTTCAACCTTTAGTCTAATGTACTGTCTAAATATTTAAATAGGAAGCATATTGATTAACATAACATGGATGTCCATGTAAGTCCTGTTCATGATACTGCTATTATTTATGAAAACATACTTGTTACCCCAACATTTTTGTTTCTCTTCCACCAAGATCTCTTAATTGCTTTATTCCCACTCTCTCGTCGATGCAGAAGAGTAAATGTTATCCATCTGTATTACTTGTAATTAAACCATTAAATTATTGCCACCTACATCCTTTTTTTTTTCCCTTTTTTTCCCTTTCAGCTTTTTGCTCCAGTTGTTTGTTGCTGTTGACCTTGCTCTTTTTGCACATGTTCTTTAGACAGTCAAACCTCAACTGCGTTTTTCAGCAGGGATTTGTCTGTTTGTTTTTATAGCTGTTCTTCAATGTGAGACTCCTAACTCTCTCACTGTTCCTGTTGTTTCTATAGCAACGAGATAGGTGGAGATGCAGCAGCATCGCTTTGCTTCCCAGATGATGCTTTGTGTTTGCAGCAAGGGGAGAGTTTGAGGAAAATAGAGAAGATACTGACTGGGATGTAACTGGCTCAGAAGTGTAGTCCTTGTTGAGTTGTCTCACGCTTTACTAAGGGGTTAACTAATAATTTTAAGCAGGGCTTCTCAAACTTTATGAATAATACTCTGTCCTTTTAGAAGGAGACATAATTTACTCTGTATCGGGTTTTGGTCTCTTAGCTGCTTGGACCTTCGTGTTTCTTCCACCTAAACCTCTGTTCTTCATTGCGTGGGCAGCAGTAACATTTGTTTCAGGAACTAGACTGGTGCTTATAACTTGCGTGTAGCTTGAACATACGTGAGATACAGGGCTTTTTAATTTCTCTTCCACTTTTTAATCTGCTTTCCGCAGCTGTCCAATAACTCTCTCTATATATATAAATTATAAATGCCTATAAATTATAGGCATTTATGATAGAGTATATATTATTTATATATAGTTACATAACTATAATATATAATAACTATATAGACTATAGACTGTAATTCTATAGTAGACTATTAAGTGACTATCTCAGAGTAAAATATTTTGATACTTAAACTCCTACGCATCCAGAGATTAGACTAAGATGTTTTCCTTTCCCCAAAAAGCAGTTTTTTGCATTCCCTTTAGCAGTCCTCTCTCTTGCCTCATGATAGAAATGTTAATTCCCCACTTTTCTCAGGATCTCTGATGCCAAATCAGTCCCTCTGAAATAACCTGAAGTCTTTCTCTATACCTGAGCACCTGAAGTTCTGCTACTCTTGGTGCCCCTCATTAGGCAGGGCCCCAAGGAAGCACCTTGGGTTGCTCTCAGCGTAGCTTGTGTAACCTGAAGACTTAGAGGAGGTGAGGAGTTTTACTTTACAATGTTTAAGGCATTATTATGTAAAACAGCCCCATAACAAATGGTCCTCCAAAGCTGTTTATTTTCATTAGATAAAAATTAATGGGCACAGGAGCTGGGTATCATTTGTCTCACCTCAGAAAGACAGGTCCTATCAGGTTAGTGTTACTCTTCAACTGATTCAGCTTCACTGGAAAGTACTTTCCTGACCAGAACAGCTCTGATTAGTAAGAGGAACTCGGAAAGTTCTCATATTTGTAGTATGTGGGAAATAAGAGGTTCAGATGTGTTCTCCTGATTTAAGGAACAGGTTTGAATGAAGGCTTCTCACCTTGCAGAGAGCTGCCACGACGCAAGCTGTTATTGTGACAGCAATCTGCAGATCTGTGGGGATCCCACAAGCATCAAGGTGCCGTCCATGAAATGCCTGTCGTCTCCACACATTGGTGGTGATGCCTCAGGAAAAGCACTTGCTCTTTTGTGGAAATAAGACTAAGTTTTCATTTGTTTCACACGTAATTCTTTCTTTATTTTTCCCTCCCTCCCCCGCCACGTCTCTCTCAGAGATTGACAAGAGCCTAGTGGATATGTAATCTGGTAAATTTATACATCTCTCCTGTCTCCCTGGGCAGAGTTCTGATCCTCAGTGGATTACATATTAATAGAGATTTAAATTTGAAATGGAACAACATCTCTTCAAAGCATTCTGGCTTAAAAATACAGAAATGCACAAGTCCCTTGCTCCCATAGATTCTAAGCTAGTGTATGTCTTTTATACATAGGGCCAGTAAGTTGCTTATAGGTTCAGGGAGTCTTTTTGAGGCTGAGGGGTCTGCAACTGTTCATGGTCAAGAGAGGGGGTCTTACAGAGTATATACATACCTACCTTATAAATGAGAGTAAAGCAAACTGAGCCAGACTCTCCTCAGTGGTATCCAGTGATGGGACAACAGGCATAAATTAAATGTACAAAATAATCTTTATTTACTCTTTACTGTGGGTGGTCAAACAGTGGAAGAGATTTCACAGAGAGGCTTCACAGCCTCTATCCCTGGAGATATTTAAAACCTAGCTGGGCTCAGGCCTGAGCAACTTGCTGTATTTGGCAGGGGCATTGGACTTGATCTTGAGGTCCTTTGTGACCTGAACTATTCTGTGAATATTGTGGTTTATGTCAGCAGATAAAATAATACTTTTTTTTTTTTCTATGAAAAGATTGCTGCTTGAAGAATCTTGTATTGTTACAGATAAAATATGATTCTTATGTTCTGAGAATGCTGTTGTATCTGTTTAGACTTTAAATTTTATCTTAGTATATCTCCTGGCATTGTTACACTGTTTATTTCCTACAATATCATTCTTCCCTAGAAAAATGCTAACCTAGAAATCAGTGCAGTGACTCCATTTTCATCAGCTCTGTTCACTTGACAAATAAATGCATTTTATAGTGCCTAGAATCCAAACCTCAATGTAAAGCCCTGTTCAAGTGGTTTCAATTTGTACTCAACTCTCAATCAAGGTTGCTAGGCAGGAGTTTAGGGAAGAATTTCAGGAAGAAAACTGAATTTTGCTGTTGGGAAAATTTTAGTGATGTGATTTCTAACAAAGGTAAAATGCAGTGTGAACTTGCATGCTTCCCTTGCTGCCTGGTTTCTGAATATGCAGGATGGGATTGTTCTGTTCTCCAGAATATTCAATTCAAGATAATAAATAAATGTAAAACCAGAGATTGACCAGTTTCCTTGAAGTGTTGATTTCATTATCATTAAATATTAGCAGAGCAAGCATCATCTTTATCTTTCCTAGATTTGCTGGTGAGTGTTTGCTCAAGATTAATTAAAATAGCTATTGCATTCTGCAAGAAGACAGTGCATGTTCTTTTTTGAATGGTTCCAAAAATATGCTGGGGAATGAGAAGTCAGAAATGGTGTTGGGGGATTGTCCTGAGACAAAAAAAGGCAGAGTAAAAGAGCCAATGGCATCTGGCTGTGGCTGGAGTCAGGGAAGAAGTAATGTCTAGCACTGGGGGTGAGATGGGAAAGGAAAACAACCTCGGGGGGGT
>JANIJG010007382.1:46725-58369 GCA_024611175.1 Megaceryle torquata
AAGTTTTTTTGTAAAAAAAAAAAATGAAAAGACAAAAGGAAAGGTTTAGTGGGCGGGGAATTAAAAGAGGAAAAAAAAGGGGGGGGGGGGAGGGGGGGGGGAGGAGGTAAGAAAAAAATAGGTGTAGTAGTGGGGTTTTTTTGTTAGTTTTTTTGTTGTTGTTGTTTTGCTTTTTCAAAAAAGGTAAGGATTTGTAATTTTTAGCCAAATTACTAACCCTAGTTTGAGTGTTTGATTTCAGGTGGAGAGTGGCAAGTGTTAGGAACTGAGAAATAAAGTGAGATTCTGATGTTGGCTTTCTGGACATCTCCTTCAGATTCTTGAACAAATCCTGCTTGAGCTGACTTCTTCAGGCATTAGAGATTTTAAATATAATTAATGATGAACCTTCCAAAAATTCTGCTTTGAAACTTTGTTCTGCATCTCTTCATTTAAATCACTTCATGTTTTCAACCTTGTTTACATCTTTACAGCTGTTAACACAATAGGGGAAAAGCTTCCAAGGAATGACTGTTGATGTCTGAGGGAACCTAGATCCTCAGTGTAGAACAATTGCTGTGATGTCATGTGCAGACTTTATATGGTGTTCACAAGCAGCTGGTTATGAACAACTGCAGATTGCATAAAATGCCTATAAATGTTATGTTCTACTTGTAAAGCTGTTGTCTATGCTATCAAAAGCCTGTGAATGTAGCTGTCTGTGTATATTCCTCTTTTAAATGAATTCTTATAGCATGAAATCAACTTATTTTGTAGAAAAAAAAAAATCACTTTTGCCAATGTGATTTTTATCATTCATACATTAAAAACAAGCACAACTTTTCAAATGTAGTTCTGTATGATGATAACAAAAGCCACTCTCATCTATGTGTTTGCATACCAAGATTTAGCATTACTTAAGGTAAGTTACACTATCAGAAGTAATTAGTTCTTGCCAAATTATTGATGTGTAGCATAAATGTTAGCCTGGTATAAAATTTTCCTATAGGAGAAAATCTCACCAGTGAATTTGATCGTTCTGGTAAAAGTGGAAATGCAAATTGAATTAATGATTACATTTCTTCCTGTGAAATGTCAAAGTACTTTGATATTTTTCTAACTGTGAAATTGGTAACTAGGTATAAAATTAAATGTCAGCAAAAAATATAAAGGTATGGTAATTTTAGACTGGTAAGGGTGTTTATAGAAATGGTGTCATTATAAAATAAATGTATGTGGTTTTTATTATCATCATCAAAAGTTGATCAATTGAGTATTCTGCTTTCTGTTTTCCAGAAACCAGCAAACATTCTGGTAATGGGTGAAGGTCCTGAAAGAGGAAGAGTCAAAATAGGTAAGCATTTTGAGAAAATTCCTTTGCATAGCTAAGGAATTACTTTAAAAATCACATTTTTTAGTGTGAGGTAGAAACAAATCTTCATTATTCTTTGAGTATGCACAGTATCTAATTCAATTTTAAATCTCATTCACTGAGTTTGCAAGCTTAAGAGATTCCGAGCATATTATTAGACATTTATAAAGCTTGCCAAGAATATCTGGCAACCTAAAAGCATCTGTAAGAAACAAGAAAGTAATAAGCACATATAACAATGGCTATGGTCAGGGTTCTTTTGACTTCTACTATGATTAGTTAGGATGATGTTGTTACTTATAGATTGTATTTGTTCTTAATTATTTACATCAGTGCACATGTCCGTAGAGGTCCAAAAGCATCAAAGTGGGAAATACATGTAAATGTGATAAGTACTTTTTATCCAAAATCTAACTACCTGTGCTAATTGTACTCCTTGGTTATGTGGACATGAGCTTTTATTTAATAAAACACGTGGCAGTCATCAAAAAGTAAAATGAAAAGAGGTTCCATAATATTTTGTTGTATATGGGAATATTCAGCTAACTGATTTTGGTTCATATGCTTGTATTAGTATGGGTAGTTGCAGGAAAATTATACTCAGTATTTCATAACTTTGGAAGCAGAAGGATTTAGGTGAAGTTGTGTAAAAGGTAAATTTCAAAAAGATTAAAATGCTTGGTTTTGAATATACACCTAAATTTTGTACTTTTCCCTCTTTTAATGTTACTTAAAAGGTTGTTTCTAGAGAGAATTTTTGAGTTATAGAAAATGAATATTTACATTTAAAATACACCCCTGTAACAGTGCACACTCACTGATTTTGTTAATTCCTCCTCCTTGTGGAGTTCATTCCTCCAAATCAAGTACCAGGCATACTTTGAAAAATAGTACAAAACAGTCTACCCTGCAGACATTATGGTTTTGCACTTTGGTTAAATATATAGCAGTGACAAGGGCTCATTGTTTGTAAACACATAAAAACAGAAGACAAATGTACATTGGAGACCTACTGACTTCAGTTAACCAGGTTTCTGTTGCAATTCTGTTTACATAAACAGGCATCTGTGTTACGTAGTTACAATACTATGATGAAAACACAAAAAATTCAAACATCATTCTTCATAGTCTTGTAGATGAAGTAAATGGAATTTAGCCTTAGATCAGTTTGGCCCAGTATTGTTATGAGTAGCTTGCTGCTTTCT
Organism: Megaceryle torquata; assembly: GCA_024611175.1. Lineage (NCBI taxonomy): Eukaryota > Metazoa > Chordata > Aves > Coraciiformes > Cerylidae > Megaceryle > Megaceryle torquata. The sequence continues at coordinate 49,282 of JANIJG010007382.1, forward strand.
TGAGATCTCTGATTTGCAAGTTTTAATGTTTTTGAGCTTTGTTATAATTGATTTTTGGAAATACTGTTAAATTTTTTTATATAAATAAATCAGAATTTACATGTTCTCTCCTTCCCCAGCTGATATGGGTTTTGCAAGATTGTTCAACTCACCTTTGAAGCCATTGGCAGACTTGGATCCAGTTGTGGTGACATTCTGGTACAGAGCTCCAGAGCTGTTACTCGGAGCCAGACATTACACAAAGGCCATTGGTAAGTTCCATGGAAGAAAGAGTTTACCTTTAAGTTTTGCCAAGGAGGGTAGCCTTACGACGATCAAGTGACCAGCTCGTTCTTACTCACTTGCAGATCTGAAAGGTGACACGTGAGTCTCTGTATGAAGAAATATACCCCAACATCCTCCAGAAACCTTTGCAGGGTCCCTGAGGTGACCCTGTTTGTATTCTGTTTATTCTCCATGACTATGGAGTCCGTTCACCTCCTCCCACAGTTCCTTTTGTGGTTACTCAGTGCCCCAGCGAGAATGTATCTCCCACTGTGAGGTCAGTGTCACCCTGCAGACTGAGTCCTGGGGGCAGTCTTTCTTGGTACAGGCCTCTGATTCCCAAGAGTATTTTCTCCAGTGGGGATGGAGCTTTGTAGTACCCCTGTCCCAGCTGTGGCACAATCCCACGTTGTTCCAAGCAGATTCTTAGGGCCTGCTTCACATCTGCCACTCTGCAAACTGGGATGCTAACTTCTAAAGTCTCTGCTGCACCTTGTAGCGAGTGAAAACAGTTACTGGAAGTGTGTAAAGATTACTTGAAACACCTTCTCATTTGATGCTTAAACTGCCCTGACTATGTTAATTTTGTTGAACGTGGATGTGAGTGACCTGTGTGAGTGGTGCTGGGAAGTTACCTTAACTGACAGTTACCTGTTTTTGATAGATAGCAAATTGTTTGCAGATGTAGGTGAGCGATACGTATTTTTATCTCAGGATATCTCTTTGAAGAATGAATTAGTGTAATGCTGTTGTTTTTTTAATTATGTCATAAATTAATTAGTTCTTGCCCCAAGGGGTCTGTGCTAAAACACAAACAGGGAGTCCCTATGAAACTTCAGAGGATGGTGCTGCATCAGAGGGGTCTGGGTTTGCTAGGTGTTTATTATTTCCAAGGCTTTTATTTCTTCTATCAGACCCGTGCCAGTGAATCCTCAGGATGGGTGTGAAGGGGTCATGTTGTACCTCGTGTGCAGTGTGAATGCTGAAGGCACTCAAAATGGTTTGGGCAGCAAGTAAAAAAATATGGAAATGAAAATAAGGAGAGCTGCAGAGTGAGATTTGTAGGATGACTGAAGGATGAGAGGAGCATTTGACTGAAGAAAAGTGAAAAGAATAAACGTACCTGGAGGTGATCTGTGTGAGGCTTTAAGGCAAAGGGAAGAAGTGGGTAATAAAATGACAGTGGTGATGCTCATTCAATTTGAGTCCAGACTTGTATTTTACTTCTAGCATTATGTGCACTTAAAAAAAGCTTAATCTTAACGAGCTAAGCACGCTAGTGAAAGTTTAACTTGAATGCTAATGGTTTTGGCAAAGGACGCAAGAACTCTTAAATCTCTCTGCAAAAAATGTTAACATAATTTTAATAGAACTTTAACATCTCTTACATATTTTTTAGGAGTCCTAGTGCAACACTTTTAGTAATAACTCATAAATTATATAAGATTCTCATTTAACTGCCCTTCAGTTGGAAATAATAGTTTAGAAGAAAGGTGATGAGATAATTTATGAGAAAGGAAATGATAGGCTATTTGGTGTAGCTGCTTGTTTTCTGTAGCTATTTTCTTCTGCCTTGATATAATATTTGTAGAATCACTAAATATCAGTAAAATCAGGCTAAAAGCAATGTCATGCCAGCTTTAGTCTATCCTCTTCCAATTTTGTCATTGTGACACATTTTTTGTGAATTTGCTAGGAATGCCCGGGTATCAGTTCTCTGCTGCAGCACACCAAACATTGTCCAACAGTTGCTATATAATTCAGATGCTTGCTTAAGGCTTTTATTGGTTTCGTCTTGGTTTTCCTTTAAGTGTATTTTCTGTATTCTGTATCTTACACTCTCTTCCTTATCTTAGATTTACATATAATGTTAATTATTGGCAGTGTATTTGTAATATCCTGCACATTGTCTATTCTAGTGTCCAGTTTGGTTTTGTTCTTGTAATAAAGCCTTTAGGTATGCTTGCTTGCATGGAAATAATTCTTATTTATGTGATCGAAGAATGAAATCAGAATTTTACTTTTGTCTCACTCAGGATTTTTGTCTTTGTTTTCCAGATCTGATCTTAGTTACATTTTGTAGGTTTAACTTCAGGGAAAAATTGGACTAAATACAGTCTGCTTAGAAAGAACAATGTATTACACAAAAGAGTATGTAAGCGTATTTAACTATTTTAGAGGTAGGTTTTTAGTGACATTTTCCCCTTTATTTAATTTGTTCCTTCATAGTAATGAAATAACTTCATGTTTTAAGGAGATGCACTGGTCAGGAGAATACCATTCCTGTAAAAGTCTTTACAGCTTTAGCTTTCTTCATCTTAAAAGGCTCGTAAAAAGCCCATGTTAGGATTTCATGGGAAATAATATTTAGTTTCCTTAACTGGGAATGTTTATAGTCTAAGCCTTACTTGTTAATAAAGTTTCCTATATAATCTGCTACCATAGTTACAGGCAACTAATTTACCAGATGAATACAAATTGGGAAGAAGGTGTTGTAGAAGCCAAAGGTCACTTTCTGTTCTGGTTCCACAGTATAAATCTGTACAAAATTTATTGTAGGCTGTGGACATTAGTGTGCATTTCCAGCACCATAATTTAAAAGCTGAATGTGTTCTTATGTGTTCATCAGGTCATACTCTAGCAAAGTGGTAAAATAGGCAAATAAAAGTAATTTGAACAAACTTGGGGTGAAACCAAGTAACTGTGAAAATGTAAAACGCTTGCAATCATGGAAAAGTTAATAAAACTACTGAACTTTTAGAATTTCTCCAGCACAACAGAAAATGCCTTAATTCAACTTTGTTTCTTTAGTATTTTGAGTATAAAGTGGCAAGTTACAGTGCTGCTTTCATTGATGGGCAGAGACTTCTGCACTATAATTTTAAAGAGAGTAAAGGAAATTACTGTGGCAAAATGAAGGAAAAAGTAAGCTGGCTTTCAGCTTGAAAGGACACTTTAACTGGTTTGTTTTTTTTTTTTTCCACTCTGAGAACATCAAAATAGAAAAGAAGGTTTTAGTAAGTAAAGTAAATGAGCTCTTTTTCATCATAGGTCTTTAAGAAAGTGTGTGGTAGACTCTACAATGACTAATTCTGGGGCATCTTGTAGCATAATATCAAGGGAATAGCGTAATTAAGACTTGCTTTTTATCAGGTTGCAGCTTGTGTACGTGGTGTTATCAAACAAGAACGTGTTATCTTACCTCTCTTTACCACTTAATTAAAGAAATAATATGTTTGATAAATGGCATCAGATGGCTTATAGTATTTTAGATGGTTTGGATTTTGTAGGCAAAAGACTTCTTTTTGAGGGATGATTTAACCACCCATTAAGCAAGGCCAAAACACTGTCCTGCATTGAAAAAGGATGGGATTTTTTATTGTGGAAAAAAAAGAATTCTGAGAACCTGAGAAATCTCTATTGCTTAGTTACCTCTCCTCACTTCTCTAGTTTATAAATCAGCAGGAATGTCAGAAATGGCCATGTGGCAACTGTATTTACCATCCTGAACGAGATTTAGGTATAGAGAAACTGTAATTCAAAGCTTGGACAGTGCACTGTCAAACTCATTCTGTTTCCAGACTAACATACGGCTGTGGAAGCTAGAAATGTGTGAAAGGTATAAGCAGATTTCAAAATGCCTTCAAAAGCAAATAGCCCAGGAAAATACTAGGTGTATCAGAGAGAATCAATTTGACAAATGCTGCATCCACCAGTTTCAACAATACCATTCAACTTCATGCAGAAAAAAAAATGAGAGAGAAATATCTGGGGTAGGATATCATGTAGGATTTAGGATGAAAATATGTGCATACGTATCCCATATTGCCTATGCAGCAAGTCCCACGTGTTCTGACTGCATCAGATGTCCTTACAGTGCGCGCACAGATTGTTGGCATGTTGGCCAGGCTGTGGGGCCTCTGGAAATCTTGGACCAGTGCCTAAAGTTCTTCTGGTATCTTGTTCTGGGAAGGTTCAGGGGGAAAAAAAGAGAAGAGGAAAAAAAAGGCCTAAATGGAAAATCTGCTAAACCAGAAATTGCAAAGGAGCCAACCAGAAGATTGAAAAGTCTTCAGGGGAGGTTCCCACCTGTGGTCTGTGGGGCCATGGGACTATGGGGACTGCTGTTAAACACCGATGACGGAGAATTAGGAAGAAAAACTCTACAGCCAGTCAGCTTCTGTTTGCTGCATAGGGATCTATGGTTGCGAGAGGTTGTAATTTGTGGAGAAGGAGCTGTGGAAAAACTAGAAAAGTAGGGAAGTCTGGAAAATATTTCTTTATGTGCTTTGAGAAAGAACTCGGGTTCCTAGGAAGGGAACCTTGCTCATGCCCTGGGCAATGTTATATGACATGGAGAGTAATGGGATTCAGATAATGTTTTGTGGTAAACTTGTTTTGGCATGTGGAAAACTTTCTTCATTTTGATTATCACAGTTGTTCTCATGCTTTTTTTTTCTGAGAGGCAAAATATTTTAATACCAAAGATTAATTGTTGCTCTCTTATCTACTTATTGCAGGTGCTGGATGATTTACTACTGTTTTTTCATCTTGCTTGACAGTGATCTCAAATACTATACAAGTTTGGGGTTTGGTTTGGTTTTTGTTTGTTTTTTTTTTTTTCTTTAAAGACAAAGCATTTGCTACGCTCTATAATCTTATCACTGCAATCACCTAAGAAATGTAAATTTTTTTTTTATAAAACTATTTATTAGGTCACTTAATGTAGCTTTAAAATGTTCTATTTAATGAGTACTTTGGGAAACCTGAGATGCTGAGAGTAGTTTAAGGGGTATCGTTCACAGGATTGTTACACACTTTAAAACATTACCTGTTTTATATGATTATAAATACCAGATTGCATACTAATTACTGCCTTCTAACTGCTTTACTGCTCTTGCCTCTCAAATATGTTGATATCTGGAAATCAGCTAGTAAAGCTGGTGGCTATTGTCCACTCTAAAGAGTCTGAGAGGTGTGTGTGAGAGGAGTGTGTACTGGCTTAATAGGAGAATGAGAACAGTGCAGTGATGTCAGACCTGCCTCTGCTGTTGGAAAACCAATGGAGGTTCTGTAATGGGGGGCAGACAGTAAAGTTTTCTCTCTTAGAACAGTAAGCTGGGTCTTGGGAGACTTGGATTTAAATACTGATTCAGTCCCAAGTGTTGCATGTGGCTTAGAGCATGTCGCTTAATCCATGTGTTGTTTCATTATCTGCAAAGTAGGGATGCTACTTAGTGGTATTGTCTTGAAGATAAAATCAGTTAATGATAATAAGGAGTTCAGTACAAGTGAGTTATGAATTATTTTGGCTAACTCAGTGAATGGATTAGTTTGCCCCAGAACCTGGCATGTCATTTAGCATCTGCAGTTAGCTTGAGAAATGTACACATTCCGGACATTAAAAAAAGAAAAAGAAAGGAAAACCACTGAATCTTCAGTCACAACTAGAGTCTGCTAATTGTCATGGTTTAGATTGCTATGTGAATTAACCCATAAACTTCTACCTGTGAGAACCCAAAATTTTTTCATATGCTTCTGATTCTCTCCTCTTGCAAAACGTACGAAGGGAAGAATTAGGTAGTTTTGCTTTTTTTTAATTCAATATTTTGGCAGATTTGCTATTGCCTGACGATTACCATTACTTAACTGTCCATGGATTATTTTAGAGCAGGAAAACTAACATAAAAATACTCAGAAGACAGAATATCCTCTATAGTAATAGCTCTGTGATTAAAAACCACTTTGAACAAGAGGTGTGTTCAACAGTGTGTCTGCTTAGCCCCATGTGCATAAAGAAAAAAGATCATGATTTGTGGGCCAAAAACCTCTCCCAGCTGGTAATAGTCTCAGTTTTGGGTCTTTTTCTTTCTAGTTCTTTTTCCATCGGAGTATCAGTTCCGTGTTCTTGCCAATTGTTAATAACTATAGGGCCTCTTATGTAAGCAAAACCTTTTCCTTCCCTAGTATCTCACTGACTTTGCCCTTTACTGGGGAGATGAGCTTTGCAGCAGCAGGACTGATCTCTGACCTCCCTGAGCAACCTACACTGTGAGCTCCATTTAAAAAAAAAAAAAAAAAAAAAAAAAAAAAATTGGGAAAATAAGGCAGGAGTTCTTTGTGCAACGTGTGTCATAGCCCAGAGCAAATAATGAATCCTAATGTGGAAATGGAACATGAATGATGACACGAGAAAGCAAAACTCAGCATTTGGAGATGGTTAGGAGATGCATTTTGCCCACTTCCACTTCATAGTCATTTCAATTCTGTATGTGTCAGTTGGGATAAATTGTGATGCTTTGGGATATACTACAAAGACATTGTTCCTTTCATGTAAGAGCAGGTCAATGGTTTGGTGCAGACCTGAACTTGCATCTTCGAGATGTTTGATTCGGCTTTGTTTTTTAAGGCTTCCTTTACAAAGCAAGGGACTAAAGGCTGATATAATGTTTTTAAATGAAACATAAGGTTGCCATTTAAAGATCCAAAAGGTGGTCTCTTATAAAACCTGGTTCCATAAGCACTTTACCCTATCTAACTAATGCAGTAGTGAAGGCTTTTAGCATGCACTGTTTACTACCAAATCTAAAACGTTCACTCACAAAAGTTGCTTTTGTTTGAAACTTGAGTACCTACTGTCATAACAAGGTGCATACTTCTGGTGCCAGGGAATTTTTTAGCTAATCCATCAGTTTGACCTTCAGGCACAGTTATTTCACGGTATCAGTTGAAGCTTTCAACACTGCAGCACTGATTCAGTGGAATGATTTGCTCTCAAGACAGGTGGGATTGCTTCACAAGTAGACTTGGCAATAGCTGTGACTAACAGAGATTTACATTTTACAGCAGTTTATTTTATTGCCTATCCAATAGATTTGCTTATCATTATGTAGTAGTTCTTCTCAGTGCCTTATTAGAAATAGTTGTAAGGCTGAACCTCTTACTAACAGGAATGTTAAGATATTGTAAAGCACTCTGTTTAGAAGGATATATAAGCCTCTCCATGCTAAGATGAAAGATGTCTGTGTGTGTTCTTCTCTGTTGACTGAAATAAAGCAGGCATCAAGAGTTTTAATAACTCCTGGCAAAGACTGTCATGGCTTGTGACTTGAAACAGCCCAGGAAAATACTCTTCACACATGTTCCTTCTTATAACTCAATCTACCAGATATCAGGCCTTTTGCTCACCTTATGTTAATTCTGAAGGTGTTGACGTGTTGGACCTAGTAAGAATTTGTAATGGTTAATGACACGAGCCAAGTGAGAACGCACAATAGAGTGTAAACTCGCCGTTCCTCTTCATTTAGCATGGAGGTAACTTCAAAGAGCTGTGGGTAAAAAAAAAAAAAAAAAAAAAAAGTTAAAATATTCTGCATTTAATTGGGAAAAAAAGGATATTTTGCTTTCAAAGGCTATGTAGTGCTATCTTCTCCTTCACTATAGATTAGAATAGAACAGAAAAAGGCAACAATTTGCTAATATGCTTGTTGATTCTATGATATTGGATGCTTACCGAAGTGATGGAATAAGACTGAAGGAAAGAAAAAGGAAGACGACAGGGGAAATTAGTGCTAAAGCACCATAGTTAGGAGTATGGAGTTCCCACCTTTCCAGTCCTATGATCAGATGATACCATCAACTAAACAGCAGTATTTCTTGCCTCCTCTTAATTCTTTCATCATTACAGGACGAAATGGTAATAATTTTTGTAGGAGACCTGCCTAAGACTTTGCAATATAAAAGTGACTTGTGACCTTTGCAATGAGAAGCTTTCATACTTGCTTTTCTTGCTGCAGTTGTTTGATATCTAGTAGAGGGAAGTAACCCTGAGGCCATAAAGCTATGTTTTGTGTCACCCATTATATTCCTTGTGGTTTTGATGAGTTGTCACTGAATCACTGAAATCTTTTTACTTTTGTTTCCATGAAAACCTTTGGCAGCCTGCTTAGAGTACCTCTTGGACCTTCTGAGGGTGCTTATAACACTGCTGTTGCTGGAACAAAAGTAGCAGTATGTTCTTTACTGCATCTTGGAGATACTGGAGCTGGCATAAAAATAATAGCCTTTTGCCATCTCCGACACATGTGAAGGTTTAGGACTAGGGAGAAAATAAGACTAACACAATTTCTTTGCCAGAAAATGCTTGTCCCTGTGACCTAATTCCCTGCCCTGAAATGACATCACTTGCGGCTGCAGCCCACCCCAGTTTCTGGAAGAACTGAAAGATGATGGGACCACAGAATCATTCAGGTTGGAAGCAGCCTTCCAGGTTGTCGAGTCCAGCCATCTACTAAATATTATCAGGACCACTAAACCGTGTGGCACATCTATACAATTTTTGAACCCCTCCAGGGGACTCCCAGGAGAAGCAGACACCAATCTGTTTTGTCTCTCAAGGATGCTAGCCTGCTCTGCTGCTGGCTATTGTATTGTAGTTTATACGATAGTCACCTTAGAGACAGAACTGAAGAGTTAAAGTATTGCTGGTGAAAATGTGGTATACAGGATTTCAGGAGGACAAGGGAAGAGTTCTTGGGAAGACAGGCACTGAAAATCCTTACAAAAATGGTATAATATTGGTAAAAGTTTAATTGTTGAGCTACTGATGTTGCTAAAAGTTGACTTCTCGTGCTCAATGGTACCATTGTTGATAAAATTGCATTTTTTCTACCTTGAAGATTCCTGTTGTCTTCAGTACATAGGCTGCACAAATTAAAACAAGTTTGCATATAGAACTATAAACCTGATGTCACGGTTTAGGGTCAGGGCAGCCCCTTAGACCTAACAGACGCTCTCTGTTAACCCCCCTCCCTCCCCAAAGGGG
>JANIJG010007383.1:12873-34796 GCA_024611175.1 Megaceryle torquata
TTCCTGAAATAATCACCAAAAAAAAACAAGGATATATAAAAACAAACCAAATTTTCCCCCCCCCCCCCCCCCCCCCCCCAAGAACAGAAATTATAATAGAATTGAGAGTGCTGTAGCCAGATCGCTCCTGGGGGAGGGAAGGAGTGGTTTGGTTTCTATGTTGTTGCTGCTCCTGTGAATCTGCTGACACCTGTGAAATCTCGTGTTGTTTTGAGTTTGAGGGCTACAATTAAGATTAAAATCTTCTTCATCATCACAGCCTAGTCCTCAAGGCAATCTCTGGGCCAGAAGAGACCCAAGGGATGTTTCATCCAAATTGAGCTTTTATGCTAGGGGAGGTAGAGAATAACTGTCTGGTCAATAAACAATTCTCGACCAACTAACACTATTTATTACCCCTCAAAGTGGCTTGGCATAAAGACATGTGGATTTCATTGTCACTGGGACTAAGGAGTGGACATTTTAACTGGCAAAACTCTAGGTGGAAACAAGCAGCTGATAAATAGAGAATCTAAAAAGCTTTAAGCATGTGCAAGATCTGCTGGAAAAGTAGATAACAGATCACAAACTGAGTCAAACATGCATGCTGTTGCTAAAAAGTAAACATCAAATTGAGCATTTGAACAAAGCTGTAGTTTGGAAGGCACATGAGTAAACTGTAAGGATTAGGCTTTCAGACATGCATACTTTTGAGCTCACTACTTGAGTGATTGCTAGTCCAGTTGAAGAGATCTAAGAACAGTTTAGGAGAGAACCTACAAAAGTGGAATGAAACTTCACATCATGGAAGATGAAGATAAACATGTCAACAGTTTTTAAAGACACAAAATCTTGTTGAGAAGGAGGGTGTAATCTATGGTTTACATGGTGGGTGGAGCAAGAAGCAGTGTGTTTAAACTGCACAAAGAAATTCCTCCTGAGGTCTCTCTTAGTCCTTTTTCTCTATGATGATATTGTACTATAAATAGTCTATATTAAATGCAGTCTTCTTTCAGATAAATATAAGAAATAGAGCAAGTTGATTAAAACCAAACAAACACAAAGAAAACCCAAACAAAACAACAACCCAACCAACCAAAAACCAAAACAACCCACCCTAAACATAGCATGACACCACTAAAACAGCATCATGAAAATCTCCTGGGGAATTGAAAGTATGTGGTTTGGGAGCTTTGAAAGGTGGTAAAACACTTAAATATATATATACACACACTTATATATACTTAAAACAAGTAGGGAGGTAAATATATTTAAGTCACTTGATTTCTTCCACAAATATATTTAGAGAAGCATAAAATCAAGACTATCCAGACATGAACTTGCAGGAAGAGGGTTAAGGCTTCTGTGTTGAGATCTAGCTCAGAGACTTGGAGAAGAGATGAAACTACTGAGCTTTTTTGTTTGTTTGTTTGTTTGTTTTTTGTTTTTATATTCTCACAGGAAGAAAATCCCTCGTTCATTTAAGAAATGAACAATAAAAGCCTAGTTCTTATGATACAATCTTTCTTACTTTAAAAACTATACAAAAAATGTTCTAGATATCCTTTATTATTATTCTGTTCAATAATGAGTATATGCTAATTACTAAATTATTCAGAAATTTTATTCCTGACTTGGCATAGGAAGAAATTTCCCAATGAAAAAAGGACTACCCTCAGCATTGTCACTGACAGTCTTAGACACAGACAAAGTTATCAACATTAGTTGGAATGTTCTTAGAGGTAAGGGAATCTGTGAAAATTAAGTTAGGAAGATGTCCGGTGTTATTTCCAGTTGTATTCTAGTATTAATATTCAATTTGTTTCACAGGTCAAATTAATAGGGTAAGAAAAAAAAAGAATGTTCCCAATGAAAAAAAGCCACCATTAAATCCTTAAGAAATATATAAATAATATTGACAGTGAGGTGTTTTCTACTTGGAATTCCTAATTAGGAGCAGAATGGTGACCTACAGGATGTAGACTGAAGAAGTCTGTGTGAGAGAGAGAAGTGGGTAAGTTTTCATTCTGCATAAGGTATCATTTGTCAGTACGAGCATGTTACCCATCTTTAGAATTATAGGATCCTTTTTATGATGACTATAAAATGATTTTTGGTTATGACACTAACTTAACTTTTTATGTAGTATTAGTCTATCTTTGTACAAAATTAACCCTAAACTAGCAAGTCTGCAAAAGATCGTATAATACTGAATTATTAATATTTTTCATAACCATTTACTTCAGATTGTTTTGTTTTGTTTTTTTTATAGCACACATTAGAAAAGATCATGACCTGTAAATTTGTCAGAATGAGTTCTGTAAATTTATTTTTGTAAGGGATATAAGAATTTTCTTAGTGGAACTATCAATCCTAGGGTGTTATCTCTTGCTATGGATAATGGTGGAAATTGGAAGTTAAGCGTGTTCCCTCCCACTCCTATTCTCACAACTGACTCAGTTCCAATACTTCATCACAGTAAGATATTTTCTTCTTTTCATGCTTTGGAACCTTGCAGTTTTGTACCTGTAGGTATCTGTAGAAGTTGATTTCTGTATTAGTAAATACACAATCCCTTTCAAGAATGCATCCTGGTAATTTTTTGGGACAGTGAATTCCATAGTCTAATTATTATACTCATGATGACGTCTGTGGTTGAGGCCTATTTATAGTTTTACTCGTTTAAATTTACTCACAAATGCTTTGTAAAACAAATAGATTTTGTGGTGCAGCATCAATGAGGTAAAAAGAAAATAAAGTAGAAGAGACCGTAAGCAATTACAAACAAACGCAGCACTATCCTCAACTCCTTGTCTTAGTTAGGTTTCAATATATTCCGCTTCTCAAACGTACTGAGTCTGAGAAGAAATTTCTCTTAAGGTTTGGACAATGACTAAAAGAAAATAGGACTGAGTACTGAAGAAAGGTTTTGAAGCTTAAAATGAAGATGGATCTATCTTTATAAATACAGGATGGAGAGATGGATAGCTCATAATGACATGGGAAATATTATAATTTGGATTATTTTCTCCAGATGTTGATAGTTGTATGTCCTTTAAAAATAGTTTTGCACAGAGTCTTATTCAGAGCAGCTCTGCTGGCCTCATATCACGTTGATGCTCAGGCTGAGCTTGGTTGGCAAGGGAATGCTTCCAGATGGTTGATTCGTGTCAATTGGTAGGATTTCATCAGAAATCATCAGATGTCACTCCTGATGTCCACTGACAGGTTTTACGGTGGACCAAGCATGTTCCTTGCTGATGGTCACGTAAGCTGGGATGACTTGCTCAAGTGTGTGGTTGTATTTAATAGTATACATTTAAACTTTACATTTTCATGCTTCCTGGACAAATATGTTGACTGGGCTCCTGTTTCAGTGCTCAGGAAGTTCTCCCTCAGTCTTGTAGACCTGCTAAATGAGCCACTCTCACATGGTGTAGATAAATGGGGTCTCCGTCTTTCTGCTCTCAGTAAGTGCCATGCTGTCGGCCCAGACACATGTTGGTGGGTAAGAGTCACTTTAGGTGTCCACAGCCTCCCTGGGCAATATGTTCCAGTGTCTCAGCACCTTCACAGTGAGGAACTTCTTCCTAATATCTAATCTAAATCTGCTTTCTTTCAGTTTAAAGCCATTACCCCTTGTCCTATCACTATACTTCCTGATAAAGAGTCCCTCCACATCTTTCCTGGAGACCCCTTTGAAATACTGGAAGGTTGCTATAAGGTCTCACCAGAATCTTCTCTTCTCTAGGCTGAACAACCCCATCTTTCTCAGTTTGTCCTCACAGGAGAGGTGTTTCAGCCCTCTGATCATCTTTAGGGACCCCATTTGGACTCGTTTCAACAGATTCATGTCCTCCTAATTCCTAGGACTCCAGAGCTTGATGCAGTACTCCAGGTGGAGTCTCACAAGAGTAGAGGGGGAGAATCACCTTCCACAACCTGTTGGTCATGGTGCTTTTGAGGCAGCCCAGGGTACAGTTGGCTTTCTGCACTGCAAGTGCACATTGTCAGCTCATGTTGAGCATGTTGGTTCTCATCAACTAACACCTCCAAGTCCTTCTCTCCAGGACTGTCAACCCATTCATCACCCTGCCTCTATTTTGCCTGGGATTGCCAGTGCAAGTGTTTTCCTGCCCTGATCACTGGTGCTCCCGAGGGCTGACCTTTGTACAAGTGGCTGCTGTTATCCCTAGCCCAGTCCATGCCTCAACAGTCACTTTCTCTCCTATGAGGTGCCAGTTCCTGGACATTCTCTGAGCTCTTTCTGGTGTTTCCCTGGCTCAGGAAACTTCCCCTGTAGGTCATGATGCCTCCAGAAGAGAACTACTTTCCATCCACTGTGACACAATTAGATAATTCAGGCCCTGAATTGTGAAGCTGTGGTTATAAGTCTTTTCACTGAAAACACCATTCACTGCTCTGTAATATTGTCATCCTTTCCAGATTGTCCTTCCTCAAAATCTCATAAAAAAGAGCATCTTTCAGTCCCTTTGAAAGACTCATTTATTATCTGCTGCTCTTGTTGAGACTTCTTACTTCAATTGCTGTAAGAAATTAACTCCTATGGATAATATTTTGAAGTATTAGAACAGATTAATTGATGTTTAAAGACAATAGCTTCCTGTTAGTCATGGAAATATGACCAACAGTGATCATAGTAACTTAGATTTAAGTAACTTATCTTGAAAAAGTAGTTAGCTCACTGCCAACAGACTAAGTAATAAATAAAACTATATATTATCTCTGTATTCAATGTGCATCTTCAACTTTCAGTCAGAAACTCTCACTTGTTTTTCTCTGATTAATCATTTAGTATTTTTCTTTAAGGTCCTTAAACACTGTAATAAGACTTTCAGCTAAGCAAGAGCAGGACCTCTCTATACATCCTCTCACTGCCTTTTTTTTTTTTTTTTTTTTAATTTTTGACCTCTTAAGTATGTTTTCTTCAAAGTCCTACATAAATAGTAGTTCTTGTTGTAGTTAAATATCTTGCCAGTTTTTTACTGGGAGAATCTTTCATCATATTTGTCACTCCTCTGCTCACATTTTCTAGGATTTCATTATATTATCTTCCTGTGACATTTGATGACTTGAGAAGTGTGTCTGTATCCTTTATTTGTCTAGACAGTTGGGTGAAAAGCACAAGATTTATGCCATAAGGAATTCAGTCATGTACAGTGCTTAAGCAGATTTGACCCAGAATTTGACTGTGCTTATGAGTCTTGTTGTAATATAAATAATGCTTAGTAAGTCTTACCTGGTTCCTAAATCTACAATATTAAAAAAAAAAAAGTAACGTGTTTTTTCTGGTAATTTTCGATCTGAGGAGCCCTTTCTGTATTTCTTAAAGATACTTTTAATAGGAGAAAAAAAAATTAATCATAATTTCTTAGGCTTTATTTTTCTAAACACCCGTTTTGCCTTTGTTTCCAATCGCAGTCGGATAATATGTATTGAAACTATGGTTCACTTCACTCCCCCCACCCCCATTTTTTTTATCAATGGGGGGGTGGTGATGTGTGTGTGTGGAAATTGGAAAAAAGAAATCTCTTCATTGCTATTAAGCAATTGAAAAGAACAAATTACATTACAGAAATTTCCCTGGAGTAACAAGTATTTCAGGAGGCATGTAAAATATTTAATATTCCAGTGTCTGTCTCTTTCTTTCAAAGACATTAACAGGAACAGACTGACTAACCAGTAGGTGTAGCTTAGTCATAAGATCCTATGTGTAGTAATCATAACTCTAGACAATTATTCCACTTTCTATTTTCATTAATTCTATCAAGTGTCTTGCACAGCAGGATTAAGAGGTAAACTATATCTTGCAGTGTTTTTTAAAAGTAAATATGTTCTTTTCACTGAAGTAGCAAAGTTGAAGAACTTGTAATACCATGATGAGCCTTAAAAATATAATATGAAATAAAAAAGCTTTACATATGGAGCTCCTACCTCAGTTTTTAATCATCTTATTCGACTTTCCTCCCTTGTTCTAACAAATTCTCTGAGATTTGACACCAGAGCAGTCTAGGTGAAAATCACATTTTCTGGTGGAATTGTCATGCAAAATTTTACATTGACTTTCCAGCACAGTAATGTTTCCAAAAGTCACATGCTTTATCAGAATATTTGAGTTTAGTTTTTAAACATTTAGCAACCCTTTTCCTGTGATCATATGTATTGTATACAGAGATGTTCAGGCCCAAACAAGGGGTTGTGTGTCCCAGAACATACCTGAAAGCTGTCACATAAGAACTCTGAATTTTATGTACTCCCAAGCGTAAGTACCACAACAGAAGTATATGACACCAAATATTGCTGTCAAGCAATAGAGGATTTTATATGTAATTCAGCAATATTCTTATTTTAAATCAATATTTAAACTCTAGCTACAAAATATAAGTGAAACACTGGTATGATCTTACAAGTTTGAGTCATGAGATTAAATTTACAGTAACAAGCACACAAGTATCTGATATATGATTTTAGAAAAAGTTGTCTACTGAACTCTCTTTAAATCATTTTTGAGTTAGGCCTTGTCATAACCTCAGTGGGCAGGATCAATATTGTTATAAGTTGTTCAAATGTATGGGGGAAAAAAAGATTTGTGCTGTAGCTACAGTATTTTTCCTGAGGAGAAAACAAATCAACTATCATTTTCTTCACAGATAGGCTTTCCTGAACTTAATTTAGTTTTGTTTTGTGTATGGAAAATCAAAAACAATTAAATGGGTATTGGCTCTTAAAATAGGAAATTAGAATAAATGTCATGTACATTGTCATGACACATGTCACATCCACATCCCTAGCTAGAAGAATCCAAGTACCAAAAAGGCTGGGAAGCACAAGTAAATCCCAGTAGCTGTGCCCATTGTGAAACAGCCCTAGCTCAAGAAATACTAGAAAACTGGAATTGTAACAGATGTAACCAAGATATGTAAAGCTCTGACTTTAAATTATGTCTGACTACTTTTTAACAAGGAAAATACAATGTTGAGTTGCCAATCACTCAACTTCCATGTGCAGGTCTTGAGAAGCTTTATGAGTTTCCAGTGGGAACCAAGACTGATAATGGGCCATGATATAGCACATGGGATTCTTAATAGGATGTGGCATACTTTGCTTGCAAATTGACTGATGAAATTCAGTCTATGTCCTTTATGACTGGCTATCATATAATGTAGTAATGATTAAATGTCTACTGTGTAGGAAATTAGTACCTGACTTTCAATTAAATACACTCCCAGTGAGTGGACAACAGTCATAACTGGTGAGTTTTTATTTAGACACTGCAATTTAGGAAACCAAAAATGAGGGGCCTTCTGGCTTCTTAAATCCAATCCCGTACTTCTGTAGAACATCTGTATCTTAATATTTATTTTGTAAACCAACCAAATTCCACATTAAATCTACTTTTTTTTTCTTTTGCTTTTGTGCTCTATTAGAGAGAAGTTGTTAGAGAAGAACAATTAGGTACTGAGAACATGATGCAGATACTTTTTTTTTACAATGAGAAATCTTCTAGTCACAAAATAATTGTGTGGTGTGTGTGTGTGTGTATAAGCAAAGTATTTCTCTGCCAGCTTAATCTTTTATTTGAGTAACTCTTAATCCTCCATAGTACTTAACTCATTTGCTCTATTTATACATGGCAAAAGGTTTCTGTGTTGGTTTGGTTTTGATTTGGGTTTTTGTTTGGTTTTGTTTGTTTGTTTTTGTGGACTATGCAAGTCAAATTATTTTTCTATTTTTTTTTCATTATTTCAGTCATCTCAGACTGTTAATTAATCTTTCTCAAAACTGGTGATAGCAATACATATATTTTATTCTAGATGAGTTCTTAGTCCCTTCTTTATTGAAAATATTGAATGATACTTACTAAAATTACTCTTTTTAAGGTATCAATACACAGATTGCAGACAGTCTCTAACTCACTCTGTTTTTCTTAAGGTTTTTATCTGCTGTGATTTTGATTCTAAGAGTTTTCAGCTTTAGTGTAGATGGTCTTGATCCAGTCCTTACTGCATTACCTTGTATTTCAATCTGTTAAAACCAATCAAATTATGTTTTACTGCAATCCCCAAAGTCACCCACTCCTTTTTGTGTCATTCTGATACTTATTTAGTAAAAATATTTACCTGATACTGAATATTGTGAATCTATGCATGACAACTTTTATGACGGAGAAATTTTTAATATCCGAAATTGGTGGTTGGTGATCTTTCTTTTATGCATGTAGTACTGTGCGTGGCTTTATTATAAACTCATCCATAAGACTATTGCAATGTCATAACCAATGTATTTATCTAGAATGTATGCAGGCATCATTATGTATATGGAAGCTATATAAGTATATATAACCCTGTAAGTGGATTTATGTACACATATGCATTGTACAGATGATTTTCTTTCACTTTTTACATTTCCAACTGTAATCTCTCTTGTCATTTATGTCTTTAAATTATATCTTAAATAATACACTTAGCATGCAGCTGTGCTTTTCAACCCACAGTACATTTTTAAGAGTTGTATTGCAGGTTATTTGACTGTTTTTCACAGTACCTTTTGACTGATGAACCAGAAGAACATAAAGCCAGCCTTGCCACAAAATAAAATGTTTAATACTGGGTTTAGATGTACATATACATAGAGGTAGTAAGGCTATATTGACTGCTGTGATTCCTTTTTTGAATATGATTGAGAAGTTGTTAGCCCAAAGGTATTTACTTTCTAACTCAATGAAACATTAAAACATTAAACTTTAATCTTAGTTGGTGAAGAGCACACCAAAATGTATGTAGTGATAAATAATGTAGTGGTCAGTGATACAGGCTTGATCTGCTGGTGACCTTGATATAAATGTGGGATCTTTCTTATAGGAACAAAATAAATTATATTTGCAGAATGGAGGGATCTTTTATGGGAAGTAACAAGGTTCATATCTGTGTAGAATGGAAAATAGCTTATAGGGTGTATGTGTGATATTGTCCCTGAATGCCTGGAGATAAATCAAAATAAGTTATTAGAAAAGCCTGACAAGAATGGTAAAAAGGTGACCTTGAAGTTTCATCTCCTCAAAGATGATCTGGATAATATGAGGGGATATTTCTTACCCTCCACCTTCTCAGAGAGCTTTTTGGCAAAGCTGGTGGAATAGATCACAAATCAGTGATTTTTAAGATCCAACTAGAAGACTGGAAATGGAAGTTCCAGACTCCTCCATGGACTTCCTGGCAGGAAAGAGGTCTACAGTGAGCTTGCTATCACTTGCTTATTGAAAGAGCAGAAAATAGCAAATCTGTCAACCTTATTTAATCTTGAAATAATGCTACTCTATGAAGAAAAACCTAATTGCAGGACTGATTTTAAATGTGTATATATGTGTATATATATCGGTGAGTATTGCATGCTGTAGCAAAAAACAGCCAAACAAACAAACCAAAACAAAAAGCAAACAAAACCAAAACAACAAACAAACATCCACCACCAAAAACAAACAAACCAACCCCCACAAAACTACCCCACAATACTACTGCTCTATAAGAAACAAAATAACAAAGTATATTTATGAAAGTATTAAGCATTTGTATGTGCAACAGTGTCTTGGCAGGTAAAAGGAAGCTTTCTTGTGCTCCTGGAAACTCAGATGGAAGGTGATTGAACCATGAGATTTCATCACCCCAAAGCAGGGGGAATAGAGTGATCATTTCAAGAATGTGGAAAAGCAAGCTGAAAAGTGGCATCTACCCAGACACACTGTAAAGGAAATCCTTGTCACCCATCAGCTGAACATGCGTTTAAGGACACAAAGGCAAAGAAAATCTGTGGATGTTCAAAGGCTTACAGTTAAAACAAACAAACAAAACACACACACACAAAAACAAACAAAAAACCCACACACACACAAAAAAACCCAAACAAACAAAACCAGAAGATAACCAAACCACCCACACACACCAAAAAAACCCCCAAACAAACAACCCCCCCCAACTTTGATAAGGAAAATACAACATGCAGCTTGGTAATCACCTTAGTAAAGAGGGAGTTAACACTTGGATTTTTCCATTCTTTTTTAGATATCTGTGGCTAGTTTGTTCAAAATAAGACTCAGTTTAGATTTCATAAATAACCTCTCACTGATCAGTCAACTACATGATATATCTGGAAATAATTCCCTTTTCTAATATGAACTATACTCAATATTAGAGTGCTCCTTATACAAAATTTATACTGTGTGCTGACTAGGTCTCTTTCAGCACTTGCATTATTGTATAGTCATTTACTCTTGTGAAAGCAACACACTACAACAGTTCATTTTACATTCATACGACAGTCATTATTTGTATGGATGACTACTTAGGATTCAAGGTAAGTAAGAACAGGGACATGCACAAGCCTTTTTGTCCTGATTGTCTTGACTAAGTTTATTCCCTCAAGGCTACAGAAATGTTCAAGTTAAATGTTTGCTTGGAACAGAAGTTCTGTAGGCTGAGTGGGGGCAGAAACCACCAAGGAATGTTTCATATCAAATTTACATGCAACAAAGTGTGGATGACTAATTGTTAGGTGAGAAGTTTCTTTGACTGTGTGACTCAGAACATTAGTAACTATGGTTTATACAATCATTGTTAGGTCAACAATTTGTGTATTTTGAACAGTATTGTTGCAAGTCATTACTAGCTGATGAGTCTTCTGTGGTCTCTGAATTAATTATTCTCTATTTGTTTTAATGAATGGATCACTTAAAATAATTGCCATAACATGCCTTATTTGGCATAGCTGTTCATTACTGCAGTAGAAACTAAGACCTGAATGGGCATGGAGGATATAACTGCTTTATTAGCCCTAGAAGTGCTCATTCAAAGCGAAAATGAGATGCGTGCAGTGTAATGTGGAAAAGGTAGAACTGAGGAGCTTAAAACCAGCTGAGACAACAACTATCTAGTCTGATACTCCCTATAAGGTATTTGAATTCACCAAGTTTTCCCTGAATTGACCTTGGTATCTCGTGTAAGTGACATCCAGAAAGACATTCAGAACTAGAATCACACTTGTAAGATGCCTTCTGCTCTCATCTGGCTACTTGAGAAGTGAGGCTCTTTATTCTGAGCTCATTGTTAAAATGCTTGAAATTGGATGATACAGTGATGGTCTCTCTGAATCTAAAGAATTACTTTGCTTTCTTTAACTGCTTATTGCCAAATCAAATTTATTCCAGTGCTTTTTCACTTTCTAAGAAATGTGTGCTTTATTTCTAACTGGAATTTGCCTGAATTCATCTTGCAGCATTAGTTACAATTGTTTTTCCTAAGAATTTGGTTAAGTCCTTATTATCAAGTATTGCCTTCTTGTGAAAGTTACTGTGCATCATAGGTTAATTGAACAATTGTAAATGTTAGTGATCCATCAATAAAGATTACACTGTGCTTGAATTAGAACAATAACACTGACTTTTAAATGTTGAAGATTTCCTTAATATTTTGAGATTATCCAGTAAATGTAGAAGAACACATTGTCTAAGGAATCTGGGTTATGTAGGGATAAATAATAGCAAATCACTGATACTTTTTATACTGCAGTCCCTGCAGTTCTGTTGCTAGGTCTGAAAATTGGTTATATGTTAGTATTTTTGTGCAAGAATTAAGTGTTTGACATAATTTTGATAAGAATTCTACTAGATGCTGAAAAAAACCCTGTTCATTTTACAGGCTTTCTTGTTTTTGAAGTGTTGTCCATTACTATAAAACTTAAAGTCACGGTGTTGGAATAAAAAGAAATAGTACAAACTAGTGATATGACTGATCTTTTTTCCAGAATTCCAGTAACATATATTTTGCAAAAAGAATTATATATTTGTACACACTGTATATTGCTTAAGGTGCAAGACAGTAATTTCTGATTTTAATGGAGTAAAAAGTTCTAAAGGAGAGGTTTTCTGAGATTCATAGTTCAAATTTTCAGATTCAATATTCTTTATTAGATTGGGAGTTGGGGGGAACTGATAGGTTTGGGCATCTGTATACTTCAAATATTTGGAACTCCTGGGGACCATCCACTTCTATCTACACATATCTGAACTGGAAACTGTGTTCCTGGTTCTTATTTACACTTAGAATTTCAATTAAAAGGCTTAAATTACAGGACTTGGATAAGACCTTTCTTCTACATTTCACCTAGGTGCATCTTTTGACAACAAAGCAGGCTCAGCATAATGTTCTCTGCAGACTTGGTTCTTTCCTTGCAGATTAATTATACAGGTGATGAATCTGATTTTGACATGACTATAGGAAAACATGTTTCCTACTGTCTTTGCAGTATTTTCCATGTGTTTTTCATTTCAATGAGTTGTCATTTCAACATGACTCAAGGAGTACCTTTCCAAACTCATAAACTCACTATTTACCAAATTATTAATACTGAAAGTGTGTCAAAAATAGCAGTAAGTTTTCCAAACTACATTTTCAGAGGAAGTAGAGACAGCATTTTCTTCAGAAATTACTGTTAGACTTAACTTCAGTGGGTGATTCTGCAGAACTGCAAAGGACAAACAGATGTCAAAAATCAAGACTGCTATATGTAACATCAAAATAGTATAAAGACAGTGATTTAATTCCCATTGCTCTTCTTCCACCTTCATCCTATTTTTCTCTGACAGATACAGGTGGAAAGCAAGAGAGAAAAAAAAAAAAAAAAAAAACCTGTTTGGGAAAATAAGAAAGCTCAAGAAATTATTCAATACTTCCATTTGTAGAAGAAATGGAAAATAAATTCATAGTATAAATGTGGCTCCAATGCTCATACAGCTGTGGAAGACATGCATTTATTTCCTCAATTCCATCTTGAATTGTTGCTAGAGATTTGGGATAATTTGAAGTAACACTTTTGTGCTATCAGGTACTTCCAATTATGTTGCATCATGCAGAACAGTGTGAAGACAGTGTTAAAGAGGGATTTTTGAACTTTTCTTTACTATTAGTGTTCAGTAAATGATGGCTTTGAACTATCTCAATAGTGCTACTGTATTTCCATGGTAACAGGTGCTTGGATGATCTTAGAATCAAAATCTGGGTTCTGTGCACATGTGGCGGCATGTGTGTTGTCCATGTGTGTGTGTCTATGCTTTAACACTGATTAGAAACTTCAGTGTTTATTGAAGTCTTGGAAACCAAAATAATTCTTGTGAAGGAATAGGTATCATATAGGTAATAGTATTTACTGGAATCAATAGCACTGGAAGTAATTGGACAGTCTCATTTTCAATCTTTAGGATACTTCCGACACTGACTTATCTCATACAGACACATCGCCTAGGGAAAATGCCCAAAGACCATCATTATCTTGGCAAAAACAAGTCTATATTTAAATTCTGGTGGCATGATGCAACACCAGTGTATCATCTGACTCCTACTTTATTTACCATGAACAGTAAATGAGTTCACGAGGATATAGTACAAGAATGAATTTGAGTCATCACTACATCAATGTTGCTGCTCTACTTACCTTTTGGTGATAGTTACATGAATTAGGAGGACAGAATTTTTCTCACTTTTGTAACATAGTGCACCATGGCCTTTGGGCAGTAGTGTGTTAGAATTGAATCTGAATGCAGAAAACTAATCAAAATCAGAGTTTGTAATTCCTCTGTCTCAGAGTATGTTTAAATTTAAATACAAATGTAAATTTGCTTTGCTAATTTGAGCTGTAATGAAGATGCCAAATTTTTATGAATGATGTCACTTTTCCTCCCCCTAAAAGTATTATTTAAAACATTTTGGTTTTCATCATTCACCAAAATGTACTGGCATCAAAGAATCCTGACAGAATAAGATTTTTATATGCAGCATATTTAAAGGTGGTTGGTTTTTTTTCCCATTCTACTTTAAAAAGTATCGGTGGATATAGGTTTAGTAACTTTTCATCATAAACTGCTGCATATTCTAGTAGAAATGACTGACATGCTTTCTTTCCCCTCAGTTTTGTCCCATCAATACTAGTGTTCCAGACCTTAAAGTGGTAAGTAGGGTTGACTGTAAAATTTTATACATAAGCTTAACAGCTATAATAGGTCTTACAGGATCTAGACGTTTAGCCTAATAGACTACAGGTGTGTGGAAGTTGTGTATAATGTCATATTTCAATTTTCTTATATCATCCTTTAGCCAGCCTATGTGAGGATGTTTTCTGTGAAAGGTTTTTGTTAGCATCATATTTAATAGATCACCCTTTAAGAGTCATTTATTGCTAGTACATAAAATGTAAGAATACTTTCTTAAGTGAGCATAATTTCTTCCTTACAACTCTGCCTCATCAGAAGATGTCTTTTGTTAGACCAGTTACTAGAACTCAAAGTATCTGATATCTTTGGGTGACTGTAAAATTATTTGTCTCTAATCTTAACTATTAATTCAACAACAGTTTCCCTCATGACTAAAACTCCAGGGCCACGTTGCACTTGAGAACTCCCTGTGTCACTGTTAGTGGCTACTGTGAATGAACCTGTATGCCTGGAAACATTAGCATCTGGTGTAAAAGGTAGCACATAAAGTGTTTTTGAAGTATCTTTCCAGAGAAGAAGTGTGAATATTTGTCATTTATGGAAAATATTTTTCTTTAATGCTTTGCACACACATGCAAAGGTGTGTTTACACCAGTAAAAATCTTCAGACCTGATTTATACTCAGTTTGAAAACAACTAATAAATGATCAGGCAGGAAGTTCTACCCTGCTGTCACAAGAATGTGTTGCTTCCATGCCTATATTTAGAGACCTCTTTTTTTTTTTGCACAGACTAGTTTTCACACTGTTATTAGTATACAGTGAAGTTTAAATAGCACACTCTTCTCTACATATCCTTTAGCTTCTCTGTGAACAGTGATAGAGCGGAAAGAGCCTCACATGTACTGTGCTTCTGAAAAGACGCAGTTCATAGAATGGTAGGGGTTGGAAGTTACACCTCTGGAGATCATCCAGTCCAGACCCCCTGCCAGTGTAGGAATACCTAGGGCCACATAGGAACATATCCAGACAGGTCTTGAAAGTGTCCAGAGCAGGAGACTCCATAACCTTTCTGGGCAACCTGTTCCAGTGCTCTGTCACTCTCACAGGGAAGAAGTATTTGCTCATGTTGAGTTGGAACTTCCTGTGTTTCAGCTTGCTACCATTACCTCTCATCCTACCACAGGGCACAATTGAAAAGAGACTGTCTCCTTCTACTTCCTTATAAGAGAGATGTTCTGGTCCCTTAATCATCTTCATAGCTGTCCAATGGACTCTCTCTAGTTTTTCCCTGTCCCTCTTGAACTGGGGACCAGAACTGAACACAATACTCCAGATGTGGTCTCACTAGTGCAGAGTAGAGGGGGAGGAGAACCTCCCTCAACCTGCTGGACACACTTTTCTTTTATGCACCCCAGGACACCATTGGCCTTCCTGGTCACAAGGGCACATTACTGTTTCATGGATAACTTATTGTCCACCAGGACGCCATGGTCTCTCTCCATGCAGTTGCTTTTCGGTGAGTTTACCCCTAACCTGTACATGGTGGTGTTCCTCCCCAGGTGTAGGATTCTACACTTACCCTTGTTGAACTTCATTAGTGCAGTAGATAGTTGACAACTGCTATATACACGATGTATGCACAAGGTGACACTTATTTGTTTTCTTTTACATATTTATGAAGGCAACAAAATGCTTTCAACCTGGAAAAAAAAAAAAAGCAAAACCAAAAACCAAACCCAAACAACAAACCCTACCATATCTTTCTGACTTGGAAATCTAAATTGGACTTTCCCTTTTGACTTCTTTATGAATCATTCGTCCTTTTCTGAGTCTTAGTGTGCTTCAGTTCATAGCACTGACACTTTTATCATTAAATTGCCTATTTCATATTAGTAATGCAGGTATTACCTGTTTCAGAGGAAATATCTATTTTTTTATTTATTTTCTTTTTCCCCACACCTTTTAGTTCTCAAAAGCCCAAGCTTTTATGGCCTTTCAATGATTTTTATTGGAATCTTTAAATTTTCCTATTTTCTTTGAGAACTTTATAAAATGTAGTTTAGAGTTAAGGAGAAGGAAAGGAGAAGTCTATCCTTCAGGAAAGACAGGCTTTTCGGATGAGAGGCAGATCTTGCCAAGGACATGTTTCATTTGGCTTGTTTCCTAAGTTTGAGATGAAAGTCATGTTGCTCCAGGCAGATGAAAGCTGGTAAAGAGATAGGTGTTGGTTCTGACCCTAGTTCCTGCTTGTCAAGAATGTGTGACTTTTTTTTCTCTATTTAAATATATTATAAAGAACAGAGTGGGGTGGGTGAAAAATGGAGGAAGGAAGCCAAAAAAAATCAACCATTCTCTGGCAGATTAGCCATCAAGTCTCATCATGAGAATTACTATTATGGTATGATATCAACCTTGTAATGTGGAATGCAAATATGCCTTTTGCTGAGAGTGTCCAATTTGTTTTAAAGAGCTTGTTCTCAAAGAGACTCTCCAGGAAACAGTTTAATATTGTAATCTTAAGGTAAAAAAGGCTATTTTAACAGGAACTTCATTCTTCAACATTAACAAACCTTTAAGTTTATCTTAAGGGTCAGATTATTAAAAAGATGATATGTATATCACATTTGGGCTTCCTTTCTAATTTAATTAAAAAATAATCAGAGTTCTCAGATCTACATCATGACAGATAGCCCTTCTTTCTGAGGGAGTTCTGACAGATTACAAACTTCAGGGTCGTGTATGAGATAGCCACTGTTCTCTATTCATATTCAGTAGTCCTTATTAAATGAGATGCATCAATCTCAGCTGATATCTGAACTACAACTCTTACAAGTAACTGGCGAAAAATCTTATTTGTTCTAATTTCCTCCGGGAAGAGGTTCAGATTAGTGTTTAATAATCCTTATGTATTTGGGGTTTAGGCTTGCAATCTTTGCTTGAACAAAACTTCTGCTGAAGTCACTAGCATTAACATTGTAATTTAAGAAATAACATAGTTGGGTTATTTTTATTTAACATTTATTCTTGAAAATTTGTACAAATTGTCAAGCTAACAGGATGAAGAAAACCTTTTACCCTGGGAGAAATTTCCTTCTCTCTAAAACTCTAAGGGTTCCATGTCATTTATGTTTCTTATCTTATCCTCTGTATATATCAAGCAACCCAGGTCCTAAGCAAGTAGGGATTTTAGGAATGTTTGGCTAGAGCCTGGATTTGTAATTGTGTTTCTGCCTGATAGAGATCTGAATTATAACTTTGCCCAGAATCCAGCACTGTTAGAAAATGTTGGTAGCTGAACATATCCATCTTTAATTCCAGCATGTTCTGGTGTATAATCTCCTACAGGTTCTTCACGTACTTTGCTTTGATCTATTTTCACATGCAGCCTGAAGAGGAAAGGCAAGACTTTAGTGGAAAGATGCAGTAAATAGTTGAATACTGGCATTCAGAAAAGGAAATAACAAACATGTCTAGAATAGAATATCTACATTCACATCACCAATCAATACATCTCTTTTTGGTAACCCAATTAAACTGTATAATATGTTTCACAAAATTCAGTCTCATCAGTATTATTCATCTTTGTCAGGTAGATTATGTCTTCTTAGAGGTACCAGTTGCTCTTGAGAAATTAAACATGTTCTATGCTAAAATTCAGAAATGTTGCAAACATTTACATTTGGTATGGCTACTTTTATCATAATTTATTAAAAACAGTCAGTATCACAACTCAATAGCTTTAGCCGAATCTCTGTTTGCTCTCTAAAAGCCAAATCAGAAAAATATGCGACTAACTTTCAGAAAAAGTAGTTCTACTGGATATTTCCAAATTTCTGCAAGAGATAACTAGTGTGTTCTGTTAACCTCATGATACTGAAAATCAGTTCATATTTGAAATCTGAAACTTAGACAATATAATCTTCCAGGCTCTTGGGAAAACAACAAATTAGATGTGCTCATATATTAGTTGGAAATCCTCCTATTTAATAGAAGGACATAATATCATAGAGAAATTAGTAAGTACTGTGGATCTAAATAAGTCTGTAAAGTTGAGAAACTGAGGTAACGTAATGTAACAGTAGCAATGCATTAAACTATATAGGAAAAAAAAATTCAAAATTTCTAGGAAGAAAACATACATTTGTCAGAAAATTTTTGATTCTCTAAAATTTTTGTTCATCTCATTTTTCAATCAAGAGCCCCTAGGCTCTAATATCTGTATTTGAGATCAGGTTGTGGAACATTGATATTACTTGAATCATCCATATTTTATGGAATTCATGTTCTCTAGATATTTAGGAAGTGCCCAGGTAGGATTAACCTTTTAAAAAAAGTAATACTCTGGAATTTTCAGGTCTACACAAATTTGGAGGTTTGTTTTTCCAGTTTTAAGCCTATTTTATCTGTGCTATATGCACTGCTTAATAACAGCATGTTATTTTCTCTGCCATATGTCTAAAGGATGAGACATCACAGCTTGTGTGCTAGAGCCATGATAAGACATCTTATCTAATGGAAAGAGGAGTTCCAGGTTGTGTGGTAAAAAATATGCAACAGTTATTCAGAAACTACGCTACCTACTTTCTAATTATGGCTCCTCCACCTACTAGCTGCATAGCATGGAGCAACTTATTTAACTCCAGAATTAAAAGGCACTCATAAAGGTCTATGTTGATAGACAGGGATGAGTAAATATACATACTAGAAGCAGTTCCACTTCTGGTATGATTGACATTCTACCACTATAAAACAACACAGAATAGCAATAGTTCTCCAAGGGAGATGCACGCCTAGGTAAGGCATTATTGAGCAGATAAGCACTGCCTGAGTGAAGACCAGAGAGGAGTCTAGAGAGTCCAGTCTAGAACTAGGTTAGTCAGAGCATCTGGATCTCTGGAGTGGTAAAGAAGCTGGGCAGGGTAGGATCAAGGAGAAATGAGATGGCAGTGTTCACGCTGAAGAATGGGGGACCAGGAGAGGGGAGTGGCAGGGAACTAAAGGCACCATTTTGCATGTTTATTTTCCTCACAAAGTAAAGTCTTCAAAAACTTTGGGTCAGGCTGTTCTATACTCGGTGTGTGTGCATACTTGAAAGCAATACAGGGAAATAGGTTAGTTATCTCATAGGATGGAAGTGATCTCATGTTTTACTTGCATCCTTTACCTCTGTGTAAGTACAGTGTGCTATGCATAGATAAACTTATCTAGCTTATCTGAAGAAAAGTTGTTCTATACTTCTATGGAAGTGGTTCTGCAGACAGTATGGAAGAGACTGTCAGTGATGTGATCAAGGTTTTTTTCCCCTTTGCTAAAAGAATGAAATAATACTTATGATCTAATTATTTTCATGTGAAGGTCAATCATAATGACTGAGGAAAAAGATGATATATAGAATTTGTTCTTGTCAAACTATAAAAACATTACCTAGAATATTGATTTGTATAATTGTGATGTTATCCATTTTTTATTAAACACACTACAATATATTGCATCACTAAACACATAAAGCAGTTCTAGCAACTAAATGAAAAAGAAATTACATATACCATTTTCTTCTTAGGTGTCATATATCATCTATAGTAAAACAGATTTAAATGGTTAAACTGATTTAGTTTATTTCACAATTGGTAGACTAATAAAATTCTCGGCTAGAATGATACGTACAGGAGTGTATGTGCCACTCTATATGTGTCAAAATCTGTACTTATGCAGAATATCAAAACACTAAGCTTCTGAGATAGCTTAATAAAATTTCAAATTTATTGAGTCTCAGTATGATCCTTCCTTAGCTAAGAATGTATTTCTTTTGAATTAATAGTAAACCCATTTTTCTTACATACATCTGTCACTATAGGTTTGCAAGGTTAAGTCAATATACCTGAGTTTTGTTTTCTAAATGAAACCAATTATTCCACTTTCATATACTGAAAACTAACACACAGAGAAACCTTGAACTATGACAAACAAAGCATAATATATCAGAACTTCATTATTAATGTAGATAACAAAGCAACATGCAACAACCAAGTGTTTTCATTGCATATTTCAGATGAAAGGCTTGGAATATTTTATGTATTAGAGCCTGGGACACTGCCCTTTGTTGACACCCAGTACTTTTCCCATAGAGGTAACACCTGAGCCAGCTACATGCTACTTCTATGGTTTAAGTCTTTGCTGGTCACAGAATAAGAAAATAATAAGAAAAGCTAGATTTGGATGGAGAATAGGGAGTCAGTTGCATATTACAACTTGTAAGGAGGTATCTTAGCTATAGGAACTCATCAGAAGATCAAAAAAATTTTAGCATCCTCCTCTCAACATCACCAGTTGTAACAATGCAGACAGTCTTTCCCATCAAAGTCTATGCAAAACACTACTTACAATGCAAGTATGTGGGGAGGTGGGGAAAATGAGAAAAGTAGTCTAATGCACTGGTGTTGTTGCCACTACTAAATCTGCTCTAAGATTGTACTTTTTCCTCAGGTACCTCAGTCATACTCTGGTCCAGGCAAGGGAAAAATGGATTACAAAATCTGAGGAGAAGTCGTCTCATCACTAAATAGTTTTCTCTTTTTTTTTCACATAGAAGTATTCTCAAAAGTTGCAACCCCTATTGTATTTCAGGCTGCATGTTACTGTCATTTATCTTCTGATTTAGAAGAAAACTGAAGTTGATGCAAAAAGAACTGAAGTTTTAGGGAACCAGACAGAATACAGTTGAGGTTTGGAGGACTCTGAGTAGAATATTTAGCACTTTTAGACAAAAACTGTCTGAATATAATAACCAGCTATGTAGCTGAGAAGGGAAAGAAGCTAACACATTATTTTTACGCTATCTATTTTTAAGCAGAACAGTAGTTTTATGACAGGGTGGAAAATAATAGAGGCATTTCACAGTACCATTAATGAGAATCTTAATGTTACTTT
This sequence comes from Megaceryle torquata, assembly GCA_024611175.1. Taxonomy (NCBI): domain Eukaryota; kingdom Metazoa; phylum Chordata; class Aves; order Coraciiformes; family Cerylidae; genus Megaceryle; species Megaceryle torquata. The sequence goes on from JANIJG010007383.1 coordinate 33,781, forward strand.
GCTTTTATTACATTTCCTCAGATCTTTTATTTTGGACCCAAACAAGGCTAGGCACTGTAAAAAAAATCACAAAGGGATTAAGTGGCTTGGTATGACTGTTACTATCCATTTTCTCAGCTGCAATTCAGCTGATCATGATGCTAACTAACCCCGTGTGGTACATAGGCTTTTGTGGTAGAACCAAACTGCTTTTTTAACAGTGTTGCTGTTGTACAGCCAGGCACTAGTCCTCAAAATACACTTGGGGCTGCTTACCTGGTTCTGCACATACCGTGTGACCTAGTGCTGGCTCAGGATGTCACTTTGCATGGCTTACCATAGGGTAAACACCTTCACTATGTTCCTCTGCTCCTTAAATCAAGGTTGCAGATGTCTGTACATAAGCTACTGAGCAAAAATAGCTCTCTATCCCAAAGTATCCTGGAGAAAGGGACGACAAAAGATATGAAATGAGTAGTGTAAATAAGTAAAATTCCTGGTTAAAAATTTCTAAAACAATGGCATAATTTCTGATAACCATAATCAAGATCTGAAGATCATTTTATATGTTTCCGTTGGACACTAATTAAAAAGGCATCTGTTTTTCCTGAAAAGCATATTTCTGCTGAATGCAGCGGCTATCTCTGTGTCCTGGTTTGAGTAAGAACAGAACTAATTCTGTTCAGTGATTTTACTTTTCAGTTCAGTTCTTCTAACTGACCGAACTTTCTGAAGATAGCAGCCTGTTTTCACAGACATTGTCTGCTTCTAGCAGTGATAACACCCCATGTTTAGAGTTAGTACCAAGGATTGCTGTGCAGGCCAGGGCCACTGCTGGATCTTGTGTACCACATTGTGGGGTGCAGGAAAGTGAAAGGCTACACCTGCAGGGAGGAACAGATAGGCCAGGTGACCCCAAACTGACCAACAAGGTATTCCATCCCATACATATCATATTTGGTATAAAGTGGAGGGATTTGCGGGCTCCCTGGCTCTTCTCTGCTCTGGGACCACTTTGCCAGCTTTGCTTGGCTTGG
>JANIJG010007383.1:34896-62191 GCA_024611175.1 Megaceryle torquata
GGTTGGGTTCGATACTGGTTTTGTATATATTTGCATATATTCTATTTTTATTATTATTTAAATTTTCATTAAAGCTGTTCTATTTTCCTTTTCTAATCGCTAAGTCTCTCTCCCTTATTCCCTTTCTCTTACCCTTTGGAGAGTGAGGGGGGTTAACAGAGAGTGTCTGTTATAGGTCTAATGGGCCACCCTGACCCTAACCATGACACCATGGCAGCTTCTTGATTGAGATATTAATATGATTATATGTTAGGATTCAGGCATTGTAATCTCTTCAAATTTTTGACAATGCATAAGAGATTATGTGGTTGTGAATAATGATAGAGATAAAAGTCAAGCAATTTTAAGGACACATTAATTATTAACTAGGTAAATATTTCTGCTTTCTTCTATATAAACATGCACAGTCATTTAATACTGACAGATACCTAATAATTTGCTAATGTTATATTTGTGAAATTAAGTTTTTAGATGAAAGTAGAAAATTCCCTGAAATCTAAAAGCAACGGAAGCTGAAAAAAGAATGGCAGTACAAGGTATTGTATAGCAAGCACTACAAAGAAAAACAATAGTATCCTGGTATTCACTTTATAAACAAATTATTTAATAAATTGTTGCTTGTTTGGTTTTTGTGGGGGTTTTTTGGTTTTTTTGGGTTTGTTTGTTTGTTTTTTTGTTCTTAATTGGCTAAATACTGAAATGCTTGTACAGTTGGAATACTATAATATTAAAGGAAAAATATCCAGGCTCACAGAGTAACTATGAATTAATCTGCATGAAGACATTCAGAAAAACTTTACAGTGCAAAGTGAATCTATAAAAGTATCTTATACTTGCATTCAGATATCAAAAGATATCTGTAGGACTAAATAACACTTTGATCCTAAATGATAACAAATGCAAGATCTATTAAACAGTTTATCCTCTGCACCTTGATTTAGGCTTTAACTTTCCTAACCATTCTAATGTCAACAAACTATAAAATTGTTAAATAGCTTACTTTGTGGGTGTTATACAATGGCCTAAACAAGCTTTATGTAGTTAGCAAATGACTTAAAGTGCTATAATGTAGGTGCAGCCTCCTTCTATGGAATCAAACCCCACAAAACAAACTTCACCTTCCATGTCAGTTTTTCTCACTAGACCTAATTAGTCTGTTCCTATATGAGGAAAACCCACCACCATTCCACTATGTCCTTGAGTTAGGGTAGGACTGGTGATTATAGGATGAAGAATAAATCAATTGAGATTTACAGTTGTTATATCATAGATTTTATAAGCCTTTTTCCTCACTTTATTAGACAAGCTAGCAAATATAATAGATGGCTTTGGTTTCAGAATGGAGTACAGTGAATGTAGATAATGCTAAAGATGTCTAAGAAACCAACATCTTCTATTTCCTCTATTCCCAGATGTTTCTTCACTTTGGTTTGTTCATTCCCTAGCATATCACTTATTCCCTCTTTCTGAAATGCTTTGTAATTTGTTGCTCAAAGTGGTCTTCCTATTGAAGAAAAACAATGCAAAAAGCAAGCTTCTTAATACTATTGCTTCCTGAATTCCAAGTCACACTTTAGGAAAAAGCACAAAAGAATGCAGACAATAACAGGGCATACAAAGCTTTCCTAAACCACAGCTTTAGAAAAGATTTCATGTTTCTTGAGCAATTATATGCTAATCCTATTTTTAATCCTATAATGCTTCTGTATAACCAAACAGCTAACCTACTTCAGACATGGTTAACCAAGTGGGATCATCTTCTCATCTCAGGAAAGTTTTTATGGAATAAAGAATGCAAAAAATGCATATATTAAAAATCACTATCTGTTCTTGTATCTGCTTTATGTATTTTTCTCCCTCTTTTCCAATATTTTTGGACTATCACTAAAATAGGTGATTTAAAAAAAAAAATCAAAAGGTAATTGTACTCATGTTTTAGGAGCTAAAGAATCTGTCTGAAGGGATAAGGAAGTTCTTTACATTGAGGGTGGTAGAGAAGTGGAATAGGCTACCCAAGGAGGTGGTTGAGGCCCCATCCCTGGAGATATTTAAGCTGAGGCTGGACAAGGCTCTGAGTAGCCTGGTCTAGTTGAGGGTGTCCCTGTTCACTGCAGGGGGGCTGGACTAGATGACCTTTGGAGGTCCCTTACAACCCAGACATTTCTATGATTCTATGAAGTATAGGTAATTTTCATTCATGCACAATGATCTTGGATTTTTTGTTTTTCCCCTCAGACTTCTAATGCGTCTTGACAATTTTAGAATCAAAACACCAGATAACAGAGCACACAGATGCCTGATCTGATTTATTATAGCAAATCTTACTTTCTCTGTTGGTTGTTATTGTTGTTATATATGTTGTTATTATTTCTATGTTGTTGGTTAGCATCTCCTTGAAATGCTAAAAGTCTATTATCTGAACTTCATAGAGGAAAAGCTCAGCTGTGCTTAAGACTTTAGACTATGGTCTATACTCATAAACCCTGACATTAAAATGATGGTGAGAGAGCTAAAGAAATATGTTATTTATAAACTATATTTTAATGAATATCTCAGTGTAAAATCCACTGATCTCAAGGTTTTTCCATGACCTGGATTGAGGCTGAAGTAATGATTATACTAAGGCAAAACTTACTTGTTTATCTGTGATATGAAGGAGTATTTAAAACTTTCTTACACTGATAATATAAAAGTTTTACATAGATTTTAATAGCATGACAATGAGATACTCTTAATCCTTTTGAAGAATGCTTTGATAGCAGCCACAAAGGTGACTGGCACCAGTGGGTGTCTGTGGTTGGTACTGGTCAGTGAGGATAAGTGGACCTGGGCTTTGCAAGCACATGAATCTTCAAGTTTCTTTCAGTACAGGTCATCTCAGGTCTAATGCAGATGAAGAGTAACATGTCTGAAGAGAACATTTCTCAATTTAGGCATTCTATATTCAGAATTATGATTCTGAAGCACCCAGCCCTGATAACTGCAAATGCTCTACACATTAAAATTAAATTTTGAGCAAAGCTGACTAATTCCCTGAATGCCAAAATGTCTGCCTCAGCTCCACTGACATCAAGATGTTAACAAGTCTCATATGTTATCTGTGGTGCCAGAAAGACTCAATCTGGTAAACATGTATTTTTAACTACCTCTTGCCCCCCACTCATGACTGAGCAAAGTAGCCAGAATCATTAAAATAAATTTTAAAAATAATCATAGTTCTACATTGCTTTCAATATTTTTTTTCCTGCAGCCTGGTAGTTATTGCTGATACCCAGGAATTGGCAATAATTGAATAATTTTTGGCTTTCCTTAGTATGGTGTGACTTATACTAGAATCAAAGAATTCCTCAAGCAATGGTTTATGCTGACCAAAGGAAAGCTGTACTCTTCCCTCATCTTGATGTATTAGGACTACACAGAAAAGAATACCAAATTTGTAGAGAGAGAGGCAGAGTGAGTGTGGTAGATTGACCTTTTCTGGTTGCCAGGTGCCCATCAAGCCACACTATCACTTCCCCTCTATCAACAACACAGAGGGAGAAAAATACAATTAAAAGCTTGTAGGTTGAGATAAGGACAGCGATCCCTTTCCAATTGCCACCACAGGTAAAACAGACTTGACTTGGGGAAATTAATTCAGTTGGTTGCCAATCAAAGTCAAAGTATGATAATGAGAAGTAAGAACAAATCTAAACTCACCTTCCTTCTTCCTGGGCTCAACATCACTTCTGACTTCCTCTTTTCTCCAAGCAGTGTAAGGGTACTGGGAATGGGAACTGTGGTCAGTTCATCACATGTTGTATATGCCCCTCCATCCTCCTCATTCTCTTCCTCTGCACCAGTATGAGGTCTTACCTTAAGGCATAAACATTTAAATATTGGATTATTTAAGTGATGCATAATGATTCTGGAAGTGAAATGTGTGGTTTTGGGGTACATATCTTGTTTCAGAAAATAATACAATAAAATATAATTGAACAATATCTTAATATTAGATTTTTTCTCAATCAAAAAAAACCAAACCAACCAACCAACCAACCAAACAAACAAAACCCCACCCAAAACAAAACAGAACCAAACCAAACACAAAAACACAATCACAAACTATTACTATAATGAGTCCTAGATATATCATATCTGAATAAATCATAGCAAGACTGACCAGGATGTTAGAAACCAACCAGGAAAAGGGAGAATTTACTAGGACAAATTTAAATTTTAGCTAGAGTTCTCTGTACTTTTGCAAAAATACCAGAACTCCTAACCTAGTCATTGAGGTAGAAGGTCACAAAAACACTCAAGCGTTAAATATACCACTTATAACATTCCTAAGAGAAAGTTTCCGAACCTGTGTAGGAGGCTTATATCATGAAAAAGATGTTTTTCACACATATATCATCTGATAACTGAGCTCATAAGAGTTGAAAAAGATTGTAAATAAACTCAAGTGAAATATTTTGGCCAAAACTGGTTTGTTTTATTTTTTTTGGAAGAAAATGCAATCAGTGACTGAAACGTGGGTGTAAATCATCCTGCTAGATTAGGTCCAAAGGAGGGCAACAAGGCTGGTGAAGTGTTTGGAAAACATACCCTATGAGGAATGACTGAGGGAGCTGGGGCTGTTTAGTCTGGGGAAGAGGAGGCTGAGGGGAGACCTTACTCCTCTCTACAAATAGCTGAAAGGCAGTTGTAGCAAGAGTGGGGTTGGCCTCTTCTCACTGGTGACAAGTGACAGAACAAAGGGAAATGGCCTCAAGTTGCACCAGCGTAAATTTAGGCTGGATATCAGGAAAAACTTTGTGTTACAGAAAGGGTCATTAAGCACTGGAACAGGCTGCCCAGGGAAGTGGTTGAGTCACCATCCCTGAATGTGTTTAAAAATCATTTGCATGTGGTGCCTGGGGACATGGTTTAGCAGTGGGTTGTTAGAGTTATGATAGTAGGGTTAGGCTGAGGTTGGACTTGATGATCTTGAAGGTCTTTTTCAGCCTGAGCAATTCTGTAGTTCTGTGTTTAGGGGAATCTGGAAAAAAAAAATACTTAATGTTAACATTTTCTAATGAAATATTTTACATTCTAGTCTCAAAAAGAATTAATTTTTAAAAAATCCCTATAGCTTTATCTTGTTAACTCATAACAATTATTTGGTTTGTTATAAACAATCCAAACTGAAGTGAGGTTTTGGTTTTACCACTGAATAAAACCATTTTTTCACTCTTCTAGAACTGCCCCCAGAGCAAAGAGTTATTGCAACTATTCCAACTGTACTCATGAGTTGAAAATGGTCCTGTGAACTTTTGTTGTGATCAAAGTTTGATCAAATAAGGTGTCAGGGAATGGGACTAGAATCCATTGTGTATGACTTAGAAGTGAACAGTTGCTATTTTGGGTTTATTTATGAGGGCAGTCCTTTATTATCTAATGTTTTGTCTGTACTTGCATATTTTATGGCCTTAAAGGAGACAAGCCAGAAGAGGATCACTCTTTAAGTCTTAAGGCTATAGAGACTGAAAAACTCAAATTAGTTTTCAGGTCTGAGCTGAAGCCATGCCTTTGCTAAGAGAAAAACAGCATCACAAGTCACTGAAGTGAAGGTTTATTAATTTTTTTCTGGGTTTATATGGGAAAGGTAGTGTTCTCTAAAGCAACAGCTTTGTAAGATAAAAGTATCTAATATTTTATATATGTTGATACCTGTATAACTTTCACTATATGCAACAAATTGCTGTTTGAGCAGCAGCTACGGACCAGTCACCTATTAACCTGCTGCTAGTTGGCAGGTTCCAGACTGATGGCTGATAAGATTCTGGGGTCAGGGGAGGGGAGGGAGTGGAAGACTGATGTTCTTTTCTGCTTCAGAAGAGCCACAGGGACACAAAACAAATCTTATGGCTATGCTAGAAAAAGCTGAATCTTTCCTGTGATAGAGACTTCAGATATATTTTGCTTGGGGTTATGAACAACTATAATCACCAATTAACTTAGCTATGCAAATAAAAGCTGTTTTGTCAACACAGGGAGTTTCACTGAGGGCTGGGGAAAACTTAGGGTGTGTCATAACATGCAGCTCTCAAAAAAGTTTTTGTTGGTGTGGGATAAACTTCTACCTGTCTATACTGGCAAATTGCATATAGTTTAGATATCTGCTAAATCACCCATGAAAGAAAATGATAAGAAGAAATGTTTGTGTGCACACACTAAAGTTCAGAGCTGTGAACGCTGCATTGAAAGTTACTATTTATATTTCTTGGATGAGTAACAAAATTAGTTTACAGGGAGTGGAGTAAGGAACTATTGACAGTTTTTACACAGAGGTAATTCATGGCATTATAATGTTATTTCTTTTCTTTGTAATATCTTCTTTTTTATCGTCAATGACATATTTTCCTGACTCTGAAGTTACAATGTATCATCTCTTTGCAGACTGACTGGGAACTGTGAGAATTATGTAAGCTTTACAGTTGTTAACACAACTTAAATTTTACACTGTGTAATAGTTTTAAAGAAAGAAAAAAAAAAAAAAAAAAGCTGAGTTGCAAGAGAAAGGGTAGAGTTAAACTAGAATTATGCTTAATTTTGCTTCCATGTAATTTTTTCTCACTATATTTACAGAGTTTCAAAATAGATGTGATAGGCAAGAAACTAAAAGGGAAGGGTGTAGGTAATATTTCCATAGTAGTTGTTAGGTTGTGAGAGGGTAGGCTGGCATAATTTATGGGCCAAGAGAGTGCAGGATCATGTAATTTACATCATTTTATTCTCCTCTAAACTTATTTACACATCAGACCTGAGCTTTGACCAAGGAATAATTTGTCAGGTAAAAATCTGTTCTGCAGCCTCTATCCCAACACTATAATTGATAATTTTGTTTTTGGTTTGTTTTTGTTTTTCTTTTCTGATTTGAGCCTTGTAGGCTATTATGGTATAAACTTGCTTGCCTCTTATGTTATTCAAGTTCTTAATATGGCCTATATATGTAGAACAATTATGAGAACATAATATTACTTTCTGGAAAAAAACAATTATGATCTTATTTATATGCTATATCACTGCCTGGGAAGAAGAAGTTCATTAAAGTAGTAAAAAGTCTTCAGTATGATAACTCAGTAACCCCAAATTATGCACAGCAGGGTTTATGTGTGAACCTGTAATAGAACATTTCAGGAGTGGAATAGTTAGATGTCAATTTATTATCAGCTATGTAATACTGCAGTATATTGAAGGAAGAGGCATTATCCTTTCCACCTATGTAAATATTTCCCTCTTCTTTTGTAAATACTCTGATTATAGAGATACTTACATACTTGCACATTCTATCTTTTGATGTCTGGAAATACATTAGTGATGAGTCATCTGAAAAACATTAAATGTTCTTCTAAATTCTTTATCTCAAACAGTTGATCATAAATGTTTTTGGATTTGGATTCATTTAACATATGCTGATCACATTGGCTTATAGGAGACATTTATTAAAGGAACCTGTTTCCTCTCTGTGCTGTGAATTTGAAGTTTTATGAATTGAGATATTAGGGATGGGCAAATTGATTTGGTGGAAGCGGAAGAAGCAGTTGTTGGATTGATGCACTGCATATAGTTGCACTTTTCTCACTGTATTTTTAGATATTTAGTTACATACATGAGAGACTAACAAGGCTGCATTTCTCTTCCAGTTTTTCAAATTCTGCTAGGATGTGAGGTCCAGTTGGTACCTTTATGAAGCTATGGGTAGGTATACATTGAAATGAATGATTAAGAATTTATGTAGTTAGGTCTCTGATCCAAAGCCTTGTAAAATAAGTTTCAGTTTCTGCATTTTGTTCAATGGGCCTTGTATTAGGCCTCAAGGTACAGCAGTTTTGGAAAATGTCATATATACTGTTTCAAAAAATCTTAATGACAATGTAATTCACTTTTTTGCTTTCCCAGTTCTACTTCTGCCTTGGAAATATGTGCTGATATTTCAACTGTCCAACCTCTAGTCATGGTTGCAGACACATATACAAGAGGTTCTCCTACACTTCCCTTAAAGTGTTTTGGGATAGTGACAGTTCACATTTTATTTTTATGTACTTCCTGGTATTTATTACTATGGACTGTCCATACCACTGTATTATGGACTGTATCAAGCCTTGGAGGAACTGACAGAGCCGCTATATCTTTATGCACATTATTTTAAAGAACAAACACACCTGTGGTAAACAGAGTTAAATCCAGTTGTTGACCGGTCACAAGTGGTTTTCTCCAGGGCTCAGTGCTGGGGCTAGTCCTGTTTAACATCTTTATCAATGATTTGGATGAGGGCATTGAATGCATCCTCAGTAAGTTTGACACCAAGTCAGGTCAGAGTGTTGATCTGCTTGAGGGTAGGAAGGCTCTACAGAGAGATCTGGATAGGCTGGATCAATGGCCTAAGGTCACTTGAGGTTTAATAAGGCCAAATGCCAGGTTCTGCACTTAGGTCACTGTCCTGGTTTGAGTGACAACAGAACAGAAGCAGACAGTTTCTGCTTCTAGCAGTGATAACACCCCATGTTTAGAGTTTACTACCAAGGACTTGTATGAAGACCAAGGCCACTGCTAGATCTCTTATACTTACATGGGTGGTGCAGGAAAGTGAAAGGCTACACCTGCAGGGAGGAACAGATAGGCCAGGTGACCCCAAACTGACCAACAAGATATTCCATCCCATATACATCATATTCAGTATAAAGTGGAGGGATTTGCGGGCTCCCTGGCTCTTCTCTGCTCTGGGACCACTTTGCCAGCTTTGCTTGGCTTGGCTCAGGTCCAATTTTGGTACCTTCCTCGGAGCATCCAAGGAGGAGTTTGTCTGTCTGTCTTCAGTCCTGATCTGTGTGTTCCTGAATCCAGTACCAGAATCCAGCTCCTGAACACAGCTCCTCTCTGCTGCAGGGCCCAGCCTGGGACTATCCCAGTGCCTGCTCCACAGCATCAGTGGTGGCAGTGATGTCATTACCATCGGGGGGGCTGGGTTTGATACTGGTTTTGTACATATTTGTATATATTACGTTTTTATTATTATTTTAATTTTCATTAAAGCTGTTCTATTTTCCTTTTCTAATCGCTAAGTCTCTCTCCCTTATTCCCTTTCTTTTTCTCTTTTGGAGAAGGAGGGTGGTTAACAGAGTCTGTAATAAGTCTAAGGGGCCACCCTGACCCTAAACCATGACAGTCACAACAACCCCATGTGAAACTACAGGCTTGGAGATGAGTCGCTGGAAAGCTGACTGATAGAAAAGGACCTGGGGGTGTTGGCTGACAACTGGATGAACGTAACAGTATCACGGGGTGTCAGGGCTTGAAAGAGACCTTGGAGATCTTTGAGTCCAACCCCCCTGTCAGAGCAGCATAAGCTAGCAGTGTTCCCAGGTGGCAAGGAAGGCTAACAGCATCCTGGTCTATATCAGAAATGGTGTGGCCAGCAAGAGGAAGGAAGTGATTGTGCTCTTGTATGCAGCACTGGTGAGATTGCACTTTTGATTACTGTGTCCAGTTTTGGGCACCACAGTACAAGACACTGAGGTACTGGAGTGAGTACAGAGAAGGGCAATGAAGCTGGTGAGGGGACAGGAGACCATGTGTTATGAGGAGAGGAGAGCCTGAGGGAGCTGGGGTTGTTTAGCTTGAAATGGGGAGGCTGAGAGGAGACCTTATTGTCCTCTACAGCTATCTGAAAGGAGGTTGTAGAAAGGCCAGTGTTGGCCTCTTCTCCCTAGTAACTAACAACATACAAGAGGAAAAGGCCACAGTTGCACCAGGGAATGTTCAGATTAGATATTAGGAAGAATTTATTTACTGACAGAGCAGTTAAACATTGGAACAGGCTGTCCAGGGAAGTATTAGAGTCACCATCCCTGGAGGGGATTAAAAAAATTAGTGGATGTGGCATTTCAGGACATGATCTAGGGGTCATCGAGGTGTTGGGCAGAATGTTGGACTCGATGATCTTGGAAGGTTTTTCTAACCTTAACAATTCTGTGATTTTGTGATTCTACCTTTTGTTAATTTGTTTATAGGAGAACTTATCCAACCTTAAAATGGGAAGATGTTAACTTAATGCTGTGAAAAAAAAGTTAGACATTACTAATGTCAAGTCTTTAATCAGCTTCAGATATTTCACTTATATATTTAAACCTATTTCTATTTCATATAATCTGTATGTATTTGAAATTATATCTGTTGTTTTTCTCCTTCCATGGTAATTTCTGAAAAAAATAAAAAAAAGGTACTATATGCATTGCTTACACTGAATCTATGTTTAAAATATGCTTAAAAAAAAATCAAACCAAACATATGTGCCCTTTAGAATAGTGAAGTTGATCCTTATTGCCTGTCGTTTTTCTTTTCAGTATGTACTACACCAGCAGTGTCCAGAGGAAGAGGTTGAAGGAAACTCGAGCCTCATTTGTTTGACCCTGATGCAGGGCCCATGTCATCCACTGTCCACTAGATGAGCACACAATCACAGAATGGCAGGGGTTGAAAGGGACTTTTGGAGATCATCCAGTCCAACCCCACTGCTAAAGTAGATTCACTTAGAGCAGGTTGCACAAGATCATGTCCAGGAAGGTTTTGAATATCTCCAGAGAAGGAGACTTCACAACAGTGGAATGTTCAGAAGGAGACTCTGGGCAGCTCTGTCACCCTCACAGCAAAGAAATTTTTTATCAGGTTCACATGAAACTTCTTGTGTTTGTGCCCATTGCCCTAGTCCTGTTGCTGGCCACCACTGAAAAGTCTGGCCTCATTCTCTTGACACTCGCCCTTTAGGTTTTCATAAGCATTAATAAGATCTCCTACCTCTCTAGAGCCCCTTTGCTGTCTTGGAGGCAGAAGGCAGCCCTAGTTGGCCTCAAGCTCCTTGTCACCAGCTCTGTTCTCACAGGCTCCCACCACATTTCTGGAATAAGGTGATACTTTTGGCAGTACATCCCTGATACTACTCTATGATAACTTTACCAAAACCAAAACAGAATGGAAAGGTATCTGAGATTTCTGTTACTTATTTTCGCAGAATTCTATAAATATTTTATTACATCTGGGTTCACTGTTATGTTGAGAATCCTGAGAAGGATGTTTCTGCAGAGTTATTAGGAGCAAGAGCTGTGCCCCTTTAAATTGAACATATACAGAGCAAAATATTTTTTTCCACTGCTCTTATTTCTGAGTAATAAAGAAATATGGTCAAGTTTTTCTTTCATTTAGATTTCTCTGTATCTGTAGTGGTTTTAAATCCCAATGATCAGTTTTGAGACTGACTTACTCTGAATCATTTTCTATGTAGATCTTACTTAGCTCCGCCAGGCTGTATTAGATTAGGAAACAGAAATTTTAGGGCGTGACAGCCTAGGGGATGGCAGAGCTCTTGTGGACTTAAACTCTGCCCAATTATGAGGAAGTCACTTGTGAGATCTGCACCAAAACTTTTGTTAGGAAAGTTTTCGGACACCTGGGCTGCTTATCTTACCTAACTTCAGGCATCAAAGAAGAAGGAATTTTGTTTATTAATATCACATGAAAGTGAATATGAGATCTCCTGAAGAGTCAGTTGGCTTGCTGAAGATCTGAATTGCCTTTTAGAGGTTACTGACTGCTGGTGTTTGCTCACAGAGCAAGCTAGGCTCCTGGTTAAGCTCTTGAAGTTGTATAGGGAGGAATTTGGGTTTATGTGTGCTACTACTTTTTAAGTTAAGAATGGATTTCATCCTGTTAGAGATGGATGTCACTGTGTTAAGGCAGATGCAGAGAAGGTCTCAGGCTTATCCTTATGCAGACATCTCAGTACAGGTTTGGCTGGTTTTGTCACACATCTGTTACACATAGCATAGCACATAGATCCAGGTTGTGTATCCAGAGGTGTTTGATTTTGTCTATCATTAGGAACCAGAAAGAAGGAAAAAGACCATATTTCAAATAGTCTTTTCTTCTCAGCATTTATCACTGCTTCCTATGCTTCTCAATAAGGTGGCTATTTTTAATTTCACTTTAATGCTCAAAAATACCATGTTTATTTAGTTAAATGCATAAACATGTAATCTACTCTTTGTAGATACCTAAATAAGCTTTATATATTCAAAGAGTTTGGAAGGTGAAAGTTAGGAATCTCCACATTAAACTCTTCCTCAATCTGGGGTGAAGTGACCTTGCAACATCACAGAAAGGCTGTGAAAGAGCATGACTCTGTGTCTTGTATATACCTATTAGATTAAATTTCCTCTCCTGTTCCACAGTAGATTTTTAGCAAAGTAAAGGACCTATGCCTCAGGGACATCTGGACTGCACTTTTTCTTTAGACAGTGGAAATGGAAATAGGTGGTAAGATTGTCCTCAAAGAAGAAGAGGAACTTGAAGCTTTAATGCCTTGAAGAATTAAATGTTTTCTTTGCAGATTGCTATGAATGCCCACAATAGTTAAAAAACAAATCCCCCCAAAAAACCCAAAACCAAACCCAGAAAATTGGTTCTGAAAATTGTTTTTGGTTTAGAGCAAGTAGCAGCTCCTTTTCTGAAGACAATCGTTTTTTATAAATCATTCACACTTTGTTCAGCTTATTTAACTAGGAAGAAATTATTAGAAGGCAGAGAATTCATTGAGTTCAGAAGGTTTACCCATTTCTTACTGAACTGTGAATTTACAGAGCTAGACTGAAATATACAGTACTATAAATGCCCTCATTGTAAATTGGACATAAATATTGTGTATAAATACTACTACTATTATATTAAATAATATACTTTCTTAAAAAGGTTAAAAAAATGTACTGTATTTAAACTGTAGTAATACCAATGTCACTTGAGTTAGATATCTGTTCAGAACATTTCTTTATTCAGAACTGCTTTTTTAACAAGGAAAAAACATCAAGCTATGGCCATTATGTTGGCTAGACTTTTCACACCTCTGTAATGTACAAGTTTATAAAAGCTTTCACAAATCAATAAACCTTAAATGAAAGCTTGTCACCATTTTGTGCACAGAAGCATTTCCAAAATTCTCTCACTGGCAGGTAAAAATAAAATAAACCTTCCTGGCTAATAAAGGGTCTTTTAATTGCGAGTGTAAATAAAATATATTTTTAATATCTTCTTGGTTAGATTCCATCTCACTAAGAAAGCAGTATCATGGGTAATGCTATCAGAAAGCTTTTCAGCTAAGTCTCTTCTAACAAACTACACTTTCTGAAGTTATCATATTTTTATAGACAGTGATAATATTTGATGTTTAGACTTACTACAAAGGACTAATATGTAGAAAGGCTCTTGCTTATACTTGCTCCTATAGAGACCAAAGTTACTGCAAAATCTTGTGTACTATGATGGGGGTGCAGTAAGTAAAAGTTCATTCCTGTAGGGAGGAACAGACAGGACAGGTGATCCTAAACTGACCAACAAGTTATTCCATCCCATATATGTCATTTTCAGTGTAAAGCTGAAGGATTACAATGGTCAAGCTCTCTTCTTCAATGACTGGCATCTGAGGAGGACTCTGTGTCTTCCACCCTCAGTCTCAGTCCATGTGCTCCTGAATCCAGTTCTGGTCTGCCACTGAGAACAGTCTGGGACTTCCCCAGTGCCTGCTCCAGAGCATCAGTAGTGATGGCGATTTAACTGCCATCAGGGGGGTTGGGTTTGATACTGATTTTGTATATATTCTATTTTTTAATTATTATTTCCTTTAAAGCTGTTTTACTTTTCTAAACCATAAGTCTCTCTCCCTTATTCTCTTTCTCTTCCTCTTTTGAAGGGGAGAGAGTTTAACAGAGAGCTTTTGTTATAAGTCTAGCAGATGATCCTGACCATAAACTTTAACAGCAAAGTCAAGTTCAGCCAAACTGTGTGATTAACTGAATTGCCCTTTCAAAACAAAAAAGAATTGACCAAAACCTGATATTCACTTGAAATGTCCTGAGACTCATTTCACCATAGAGTTTGTGCAAACACAACAGGCCTATGCCAGTCCTCAGAAACAAAGCTAATTCCTTTTTGTATGACCGTGCAGTTCTGTTATTGTAGAGGTTAAAATTCAAAGGTGAAAGCATGGTAAAATTTAGCTTTGTCTTGAGTAGAATGTTGGTATAATGTTCTTTGTGAACCAAAAGGAAGCTTGCTTAGATTAAGTAAGAGTCTTTACTGTTACAGGTCAATGGGTATCTGGGAAAGACAATGGTAAGTGTCAATGAACAGAGTTACTGTTCAGTTTGGCAACATTATATGCTGTAGATTTAGACAAGTGCTACCCTGTTACTTCACAATTACCAGATCAACACAGGTGCCCTGGCCATTTTAAGGCACCAAATATAGATTACACCTATTTCCCAAATAATCTATCATTAATTCCTTTGAAGATTCACTGGAGAGCATATGTGATATAAGGTTATTTGTAATGACTTTTTGTTTGTTTGTTTGTTTGTGGTTTTTTTCATCTTCAAGTTTTTTTATTAAATCTCAGATTTCAAAAATGGAGCTACACTGTATTCTAAAATTGTTGTAACTAAGAATGAGATACTTGATTCCAACAGGTTTTTTTAGGTTAGTTGTTTTTCCTTGCTCATGCCTTCTAAAAACTTTCAAAGGTATTCATCTGAACATTTTTTTTGATTCAGTTATGAAAGGCAGGGATTTTGTTAACACTTTGATACTCACTTTACAAAACTATTGACCTCACTTGATAACCAGTTTCAGTGGTTAAGCGGAGAACACTGATTTCTCAGCAGTGAAACATATTCTAGTTTATACAACATATTTTGTGTACAGAGTGTTTATGAAAAAGATTATTCAGAGGGTAAAATCCAAGAATACAATTCCAGGAATGGACACCAAGTTGCACTGAAGTAATTATTCATAATTTAGCTCTCTTGAAGTACTGGAGACAAAAAAATGAGATATTAATTAAGCAGTGTTCTACATTGCTGCCATTTCTCTCCATTTTAATGTTGCTTTTGTTATAGATATTTTTGTGAGAGACTATGCAGGAAGATATATCCATTAAAAGTGGTTTTAAGATATTTGTTCAAAATACATAGGTGTTTTTTTTATAATTGTAAATATTTGTATCAGTAACACGATGATGACATATTTTTGGATTTGACCCATGCACATTAGTCAAATGATGTTTCATATTCACATCTTTATTTGAAAAACAACATTAAACTATAAGAAATTTTATTTTTAAAAAATTATTTAGGGATCTGATTGCATAAAGAAGATTAACATTCTCATTCCTATATTCACCATATTAGCTGCCTTGAGCCAGAAGTTCTCACTGTGGTAGCTGAATGTATGTTTTCTGTCATATCTGATGTACTGTATTTCCTTTACATAGAGCTTAAGAGTTTTATTAAAAGGACAGATGTAAACAGTGAGAACTAGATCTCAGTTTCTTCTATGCTTATAGAGAAGGTGGAAGGAAAAGAGTTACTCTAAGCCCATAGACCTATCTCCCTTATGCAAACTTCTGTCACCAGCTTTGAGCTGTTCCAAAACTTTTTTAAAATAAATGTTAAAAAAAAGTAATTCAAACAAACAAACAAAATTGCATTTTTTTTTCCAGTCATAATATCTCCTCTGGCTGTTTTAGGGTAACAGAAGCACTGTGAGAAAACCTCTATACAACTTTCTGAAGAAACATCAACCTTCACATAAACAGACTATTAAACTAAAATGTGTATTATTTTCATGTTGATAGTGCTGATAATGGAAATATTCTGAAATACTTTTCCTCTCATTTTTTCTGCCATTTTTTTCCTACGCCATCTCATAAAGACTCTTCATGTGGCATTTGTACTGTAACGTAGTTAAAGAAAACCTGTAAGAACTTTTTCAAAACTCTCAAAGAATTTTTTTAAAATAGATTTTTATAGAGTATGTCTCTGTCAAAATACCTGACAGTTATTTGTGGGTTGATGAATGTATTACCATAATTAATTTTGTACTAATAAAAAATTAACATATTCCAAATATGTGCAGGTATATTGCTTATTCTTTACTATAACGTCACAGTAGTAATGCACAATATTATGCGGTCCTTTATTATAGGTTAAAAAAAAATAATAATTAATTCCCACAGAGTATTCTTTATCTTCTTATTGTTAGTCACAATTCATAACATAGAGAGAGAATGAAAAACATAACTATGGAAAATTTGTAGGTTCTCAATTCAATTAATCAAACTGGAACAAATCTTGTTGTGGCTATTCTTCCTCCTCCCTGAAGCTCAAGTTCACAAAATAGACACAACTTTGCTGTGGGTGAGATACCTCTAAAAAGAAGAGATACATTTGCCAGCAGATCCAGAATAACAAGTTGGGGTTTTTTGCAGTCCTTGCTATAGTAAGTGCATGTAAAGCTTTCACTATTTAAAATGGTGCTGTAGCTATTTTTTCATCAGCAATTGAGGAATATAAGATATTAATGGTACTCAGCTTTAAAGACTGCCGATTGAATTCTTGTCGTATAGAGCTATAATCAACACTGATCAGTAACTGGTGTAGCTTTTCATAGTATGCTAAAGTACATAGCTGATGTTCCAGGATGATTGCCAGCTCCCAGAAAGCTATTTTGCTGCTCTTTAAAATAATTAATGAAAGCCACATATGGAGACCTATGTATTTTTTTCTGAACTCCAAATGACTGTGCAGTACAATTTCTGAAATGTATGGCATGCATTGTGGAGCCTGACCTGACTGTAAATAAAATTATTCATATATATGAAGTATTTACTTATCTTTCACCTTTCAGAGTCTCCTATCATCTTTTCTTTTTGAAATAATACCCTGAGAGATATTCCTACGGTAAAAATATAAATATATATATTAAAAATAAAAAATAAAAAAAATTATGAAAGCCAGTGCATTTAGTTGTAGGCAAATCTCATTATAATAAACACTTGTGACAAAATCATTGCTTTTAATCAAGATTCTCTCAGGCTTGAATATGATTCTGTTTGTCCCAGAAAGGAAATGTCTTTATGTTTATTTTATTTAAGACTGTTTTTTTTTTTTTTTTTCTAAAAGCACTCTGAAGCCAACTCAGGTCTCAATCCATTCATTGTAAGGACACTGGATTTTTCAAGACATCAGATGTGCAGCAGGGTGTCTGAAACATGTTTTGTGATGAGCAACTCAGTAGTTTCCATTGAAGCTTCCCAGCACTGGAAAACAAAAATCAAGATTTACCTTAGATTAAACAAAAAATGAGACCTCAGTTCAAACTTATCTGAATTTTGTGACAACTGTTCTTCAGAATAATGTGCAAGTATCTTAATTTTAATTGATTTTTTCTTTTATGAAACCTATGATAAAGAACCAAATGGCATTGAAGTTGGAACAAATATACTGATGAGAGTTTAAGGCAAGCAGTCACATTAAAGGCAAAAGTCACTTGTGCTCTCTTGAAAGTTCAGGTTTTTATCTGTATATGTTTTATCCATATCTGAATAATTTGAGTTCA
Source organism: Megaceryle torquata (assembly GCA_024611175.1). Classification (NCBI taxonomy): domain Eukaryota; kingdom Metazoa; phylum Chordata; class Aves; order Coraciiformes; family Cerylidae; genus Megaceryle; species Megaceryle torquata. The sequence goes on from JANIJG010007383.1 coordinate 52,363, forward strand.
AGTTCAGTCGAGCTCAATTAAAACAAAAAATAGCAAAGTTGTCTTTCTGCAGGTAGTTTGTATTATCAGCCTGAGAAATAAGATTGAAAAATGAATAAGAAAATGACAGTATCTTATAAAATAGTACCGCCTTATAAATAGTACTATCCAATCCTTACAATATCTGAGGCACAGAAAGACGTTGACTTGATCACTCAAAAATATATGTTTTCTGTGGAGATACTAGCCCATGTTTGTCATCTTTGATGTAGATATTTTTTTTCCTACCAGAATTGTGCTGTTTTATATTTACTCTGCATTGATAAGAGAGAGTCTTTGCACATCAAACAATAGAGAAACAAGTCATTTATGGACTTATGAAGTATTCTGAATTTGAAATTATTACACTTTTAAAGTATATAAACAAGGATATACAGAAAGAAAGCAAGAGGACTGATTCAAATGAAGCAGAAATGCAAGGTCCTTGTTTCATGGCTTGAATGAGTTCTTTCATGGCTAAGAGTCATTTTTAAAAAGATCAAAATTAAAACTGAACAGGGTAGTTAGCACAGCAATGTCTATTGTAGTAAAAATAAGAGTTTTGAAATGCATGTATCTACCTAATTTTCTTAATGTATCTTAATGGCTTGAGCAGAAAGTGAATACAGTAACATGTAGTTGAGGGCCATGTGATTTTACTTCTAACTGGAACACACAAATGTGTCTCAGTTATCTGATCTAAAATTTTAGAGTAATAAATATACACAGAAAATGTGCTATTATTGATATTTGATACAGAGTCAAATATTCAGACCATGCTACATGGCATCAGTGTTATGATGATGTATAGTATGAGGTACACTCTGAAATTCGTTACTTACTTGGCAGGCTCCTACTAGGGACAAAAGAGATTTGTTATGGATGCTTATAATATAAGTAAAAAATACGTAGTTAAATAACATACCTAGAAAAATAATTGTATGTTATAATTTAGAAGAAATTTTCTGTCATGTATGGAACTGCTGTGATGGAAAACTTCTATGGGGACTGGAAGCTTGAGGACAAGTCCTGAATAAATTAAAGCATTTTATGGATAGCAAAAGGAATTTCTGAGACTTAGAAAACTGCAAAAGTAGTTACCAAATTACAATATTTCCTGACCTGAATCATCTGTGTCACATAATGTATGAGAGAGGGGCTTTCCTTAATTTCTCCTCATATACATCTTGTCTGTTTTCTTAGGAAGAGAAATATACAGTGACAGCAAGGGGAATAGTTATGTCTTTCAGGAGCTTGCAATCTAATTTAGTATTCAGGAATATTTGCTGATAGATAAAAGTTATGAATCTTTCCTCTTGCATCAGTTAGCTAACCAAGAATCTTTCTTCCTGTAGTTAATTGTATCTGTTACATCATTGTATTTACTTAGCCAGTGGGTAAATTTTCCCACCTGATTTTAAGTTGGTAAGATGCTGCCTAAGGATTAAATCACTACTTGGCCAGGCAGAGAATTTAGGGGCTATCCGTTTTACCTAGGCACCTTGGTTGAGGTGTTTGTGCATCAGAGAGGCACAGGCAGTAGTTTTGATTATATAACTGGCTGTGAAAGACATTGCAGGAGCATTTTGGTGGCATGACTTTTATTTTTTTTTTCCCTTAAGTATATTATACTGCAAACTATATATAAAGCTTATAGTTTACTAAATACAGGATACAATAATAAAGCTTCAGGATTCCCCCTTCTGAGTGATCTCTTATTCTGACCATCACTACCTGCAGTAAAGAAGGTATGAGAAAGCCATATTTTGACATAACATCTTCCATCCCCAGGGGTAATAACCTTTGAGAGATTACAATGTGAGGTAAGCACTCCACTTTGGGACTTCTGCAGGGCTCATCTAGAGCCACTCACAGCTGAGTAATACATCAGTGCAGTTCTGACTTTGTGGTCATTATCTAAGATCAAATGACAAACAGTAAGAAGCAAGATCAGAAGAAATATTCTGAATTATCAGCCAGTTTACCTGAGTGGTCACTCCAAATGTTTTCTTACCTTTTGATTCAAACTCCTTTTTTATTTGTTAAGAAAAGGAGAAGGGAACAATGATACCTTAGCTTAGGTGGGTCTGAAACCCTTTCTGGGAACTGTGATGCATACATTAAACCTATACTACATACATTACAGTGAAACAGGCAATATCTGGAAGTTGAAAACATGTATTTAAGTGTATTAAGAGATGGAAAAATATTTTTTAACTTTGATTATTTTAGAAATAATTTTAGAAATTATGTCAGTTTCCTCAGGAAAAATTCAGGCAGGCCATGAGTAGAGTTTGTGCAGGTTACTGTTGTTACTGTCAGGAAACTGTTAAGACATTAAAATATTTTTAAGCCTGCAGTTCAACCCTCAGCATTTTATTGTATGTTAAATGGAATTTGATTGTTCTTTAAGCTTTGTTCTGGGTGAGATGGTAACATGTTTGGATTGAGACAGACAGGAGCCAAAATGAAGGCAGAAAGAGACAGGAAGTGTCTTTATGTTTTACTCATGGGGAATGGATGACATCATCACTGCTAATCAGTGAAGATATTTTTGCCTGTTACTTAAAATATTTCTCTCCTGTATAAGATGGTTGCTATGTCATATGAGTCCACAGATACCCCTCATAGAATGTCAGTGTCTGAAGAGGTGCTGGGTTAATGAAGAATGTCAGCTGACATCTTTCAAAGAAAATTCAAATATAGGACCTTACTGTAGTCTACAAGAGCAGTCACTAATGACTGTATTTAAAAGAAGGGACTTCTATTATAATTTTTTATTAAGAAATCTCATGGGAGCTGTTTAGTTGCTTCCCGTCCGAGCCATCCAGCTGTTCCTTCTATTTGTGGTTTTAGGGCTAATTACATAATATTCCTAATTTATACTCACTGGTAAATCAGATCAGAGCATTACCTGGAGGGCAAGTTCTAATTAGAGGATTTTCAGAACAAATTGTCTAAAGAGCTTGTTTAGTGTGATTAAATGCAAGTGATGGGCCTCCTTCTCTTCCTCTATCCTCCCCCCCCTTTTTTTAAAAAACCATTAATATTTACCTTACACAGAAATCTTGCAGATTAAAAAAAGAATCTCAGCAATGGCAGTTTTAATTAAAGGAATGTAAAACAAATGGCAATGCTGCCCAAGACAGCAAATTGTATTCCCTGTTTCTGGATCTATGCAAATGAATGCTGTACTCTCTCACTGTTGACTTTGCTATTTCTAAGATATTAAAACAGTAGTAAGTGGCTTACATCATGGATGAATGGAAGAGATACATGTGAATCATTGATTCATATTTTGTCTGCTGCATGATGTCTAGAAGCAGAGAAAAACAGACAAGAAATGTATACTGTCATATAGCCTTGGAAAATACATGGTTTCATCTTTTTAATGGCGCGTATTGAGACATGTTATCAAAGTCCTTGTTGAGCAGTAGAAAGGACTAAGTAGAAATGATCCTTTGACTGGGAAAGGATGAAAAGCTCCTCTGCTTATATCATCAAGAGTTAAATAATCTGGAAGTAGGAGGATCCCTGTCTCATGCAAACTGTCTCAAATACCTGTCTGAAGCTGATAAGCAGAACAGCAGGCAGTGTGAAATCAAATAAAAAGAAGAGATGTGACCCTTCTGTTTTGCTAGTGGTGCAGATTCAGGTTGTGACTTTGGAATCAGATTCATGCACCAATACACATCAACAGATTAAAAAAATAGTGAATGGAGATATAGGAAGTGAACACTGACAGTTTAATACTCTGTCTTGTATTGTGCTTATGGAAATATAAGTAATGTTTTACAAGAGAATGAAAAGGGTGATATATTAAAATGCTCTGCTCTATTACTGATTCCTTTGAATTCCTACTGTACCATGTGATTTTGAGGTTGTCTGACATTCTATAATTATCATTTTTGTACTGGGTTGACCTTGAATATGTTGATTCTATTAACTCACAGCAACTACTGTAATGTAATGTCAGCCTTCTTCCTGAAGTGACACCCTGAAATACCAGCTGAAGTAGTAGCTCCCCTTCCCTGACTCTTGATTAGAGACAAAAAAAAAACCCCAACAAGTAATGTAAGCAATGTATGAAGGCCACTGAATAGGGTCTGAGGCACATTGACTTGCTCTCAGACTGATCTTTACAGTATTTAGGAATAAGTACATTTCTAGTCACCATAGCTAAACAGCTCTGTTGAGAAAATACTTACCAGCTGAAAGTAGCATATAGACTTCTAAGGGAAACACTACTAGAAGTAGGTGACTGTCAAGATTTCTGCAGTGAAAGCAGTAGTTCATAACACAGACAAAGTGAAATGAAAGAAGACAAAATCCTCATATGCTACAAGTTAGTATATGCTGCCAATCTCCCAGAAGTCTTTAAAAAATTCTCAGAAGAGAAATACTTAAAACTTTTGTTTGTTTGTTTGTTTTTGTTTTTGTAACAAGAAAAATAACTGTGCCTCTCCTTTTATAAAATAAGTTCATTTCTCCAGGTATTTGGTTATAGCATGGGTAGACACATCCTGACAAGTATTTTAAATAGTGAAATTTGTTACCAGCAACTCTTGTGCATATATATAGGAACTATGAAATGCCCCAGAATCATTTGTCTTAAACTTTGAAAAAGATGATATTTAATAGTATGCAATCTGCTGTTATCTTTAATAATAAATATCCTTGGAACTCTATCTCTACAGTTGATTTGACTACAATAACACAGTCTCTTCCAGTTTTAGGATGCCTGGGCCCATCTTCTGCATGGAGGAACCATATATAGAAGCTGTCTTAGGTTTGTAGTGTACCGTAAAAATCAGTTACTAATTATAACTTTATTTTTTCCCCATCCTTCCTTCCTAGTGTGCTTTCTTTATGACTGGTCAGCTCCGCAGTTTCTAAACATGGTTTGTACTAGTGTAGAGTCCATGATTTACCCGGACATAAGGAACTATGATATGACTATGTCACTGGGGGAGCTTGGAGGAAGTAGAATATATGCAGAATAAATCTCTCCTCTTCAAATTTTATCTTACAGATTTTTCCTTTAATTGTTTTTGGAGTTCACTGAAGGAGTAGCCAGTATGTGATGAAACTTGGTTTGCTATCAGATCATTTTGTTGCTACTTGTGAGCCTTTTCTGCCATGTCTGAAATATCTTCTTAGAAAAATAATTTATAATCTGGAGTGCTATGAAAATAAAATAATTTTACTTGTTGAAAGACTTAGTCAACTTTCCTCAGTTATATGACTACTGGAAGTAATGTGAAGAAAGGTGGTAATAAAATGTTGCATTGCAGGATACTGGTGTGGGAGTGTGGACAGAGGTGACAACAGCCCCATGGAAAAGATTTATCTCCTTATTCCATCTTTCAGAAACAGTGGTGGTACATCTAGCAGCTCTGGGACAGTGCTGGAGCTGGTCCTCAGAGGCAATGGTGCCTGGGTGGTTTGGAGACACAACCTGATCCCTTGCAGCATGACCCATATCTGAAAGGTGGGGAAAACTCATCCATTTCCTATGTAGTAGGCATATGCCAACTTTTGTACATATTGGATAAAAGTTTCTATCACCAGCATACTACTAGGTATGTCTTCTGCAAGTGGCTTGGAGGCTGCCTTCAGGATTATGCTTGTGAAGCACCATCACAGAGAGGTCCTATGTGTTTTGATTTAGGTATTGTCATTCTACGTGTGCACTTGCTATTCATCCATGCAAGGCCAGAAGCATGGAGGTTTGTGGCTCATGCAGGTTCAAAAGTCACATGGACAACTAATAGGGAAGAAGCAGAGGGTTTCATGAAGAATGGCTACTTATATTTTAGACTGAACATGACAAGCTGCCAAGAATATCTAATGTGAATGCCCTATCCCTACTTTCCATAAGTAATCACATAGTTATCTATACAAACACATGAGTGTGTTCCCCTTGGTTTGAGGATAACCATAAAGAGCTAAAGATCCTACCATGTGGTCAGCGCTCATAAATATTTCTCTGGAGTGGCTGGGAGAGCTTGGATACTCTCCAAAAACTATGTACTCCTGGTGTGATCTCAAACAAACCCTTTAATCTGAATTTGCCTGATTTTTTCTTCAAAGATGATGATAGTGCCCTTTTAATCAACATTTATTTCTCTTATCTATGTAAGTTTCTGTTAAAGGAACTGATTATTTGTACTTGTGAAGAGTCTAATGCACTGAGGCCCAAATCTTTGTTCATGCTTTAGGTAGTATTGTAATATAGGTAATAATAATACTGATATAATGTTGAGGATTGTATAATGTATAAAAAGACTTCTGGGAGTGAAGCAGATGATAGAATTACAACAAATGGAGATTTAAGGGTCTGACACCAAGAAGGAAAGTTTTGCAGGCATTTTAAAGTGATATTTTAAAGTAATTATTTCAAAGATATAAATAACACTTATGCTGCACACTTTCATTTCCATTATGCAGTTATTAGCTGTTATTAGATATTTTTGTCTTGGAAAAATACCTTTCTAAACCAGATATGTGAAGGGCATTGCTGTTCAATGGAATAACGCTACATGAAAATTTCTAAAATACCTTGATGATCCTTAATTCATAATCATTCATATTAATTATTTGTGATGTTTGTAGGTGGAATAAATGCCAACAATTGCCAAATAAATGACAGTTTGAAAGCAGATATCTCATACACTAGTCAAAATCAGGCCAATCCTCTTTTTTGACAGCTCCATCTATTAGCCAATTCAACGCACAGTCAATAGCTAAAGCTTCACTTCACACAACAGAGATTCTGAGTAAGGGAGAGTGGCAGGAAGAAATTTTTAACCTTATAAGAGATTCACATTATTTTTTCTAACTGGTCTATTAGGATAAGTGATGTTTAAATTACTTGATTGAAAATTTATTTTATTTGCTCAACCTTGAAGTTAAAACTATGCTCTTCCTTGACTCTCTGTGCCTATGAAATAGAGTTGATAGCCCATAAAACAGACTAACTCTTCACTGGCATCCTGTCAATATTTTGTCATCTGAAAAGTTAGAAATATGTAGTTCTGTTTGTCCTTGGAAAAAGATATTATAGAATACTAAAACTTTGTTTCTGACAAGGAGTAGTATTTGTTTGGTTGTGGGTTTGGGTTTTTAATTCTTATTTTATAATGAAATATGCTTTATTTTCAAAAGCAAAATATTATCAAAGTTTTGGGTTGACGAAAGTTTTCAAAAGCAGCTGAGGAGTTTGCCTGCAGAACCAGACTGCCAGACAGATACCCCAAAATTTAAATGATCCCTAGTCATCAAGTTTGGTGAAAATATTTACCACTAAATTATATACTCTATTAAATTGAGATTTAAGATGCTACTACTCCATAGTATACATAATTTACAATTTAATCCATATTTTCACTTTCCCATACACTTTAGGTGAATGTTCTAGTCAATGAAGGTGAATGTTCTAATCAATGACTGTATCTGACTGAGTTTGCTTTTCACTGCTGCTGGTGGTTCAAAGCTTAAAATTTATTACATATAATATACCATCCCCTAAGAGCTTTTAAATGGGTATAGGAAAGAAAGTGTCAGAAGGAGAGTCAGACCTGGCAAATTGAAGGCCAGATAGGAACAATTCATAAGTTAAGTCCCTGGCAGTATTCTGAGAAGGAATCTTCAGGAAGCATCAGTTTTCCAAATATCAATTTCAAATATGTCTTTAATATGTTTGTTGAAAAAAAAGAAAATCTGATTATCTTAAAAGTAACTGTTTACATTCAGCTGTCAAAAAATAAACACAGTTAATGGACTTTCTGTTTTAGCAAGTAACATTACATTTGTTGTGCAGACTTAGCTTTTCTTATGCATACAATAATAAAGAAAATTTAAGTGGCTATGTTCTAAGAAGGGGGTTTTTTGGTGATTTTCCAATCTGCTGTCAGAGAGGTGGTATAATGAAAATCCTAAGCAAACTACTACCATAGGAATGCAGAACAACAGAATAATTTAGGGTGGTAAGGACCTCCAGAGTTTCTAATCCAAAGCCTACTGAGGGGAATAGGGCTGACTTCAAAGTTAGATCATCCTGTTTTGGGTCTTACTGAGTTTTGGATATATTCACAGTTGGAGAGTCTATGTTTCTAGTCAATCTTTCCCAATGTGTATCCATGTTTATTGTGATTTCTTGTTTAACTTCTACCTGGTCGGAATTTCCTGTACTTCAACACATGACTTGCAGACAGAAAAGTCTGTCTCAGCCTTCCTTCCCTCTAGATTGTTGAAGACTATAATTAGATCCCCCTTAATCAAGTAAACATCACTCTCTCACACTCTTTTCATTGATCAAACACTCCATATCCCTGTTGGGCTTGCTCCAGTTGGTCAGTTTGTATTATGTATTGGGGAACTAAAAATTGAGCAAATATGATCCCAGAAGTGCCTCAGAAAGGGTAATGCTCCCTTCAGTCTTTGAGTAATGCATTCCCTTACTCAGGGCATCTCTGACCACTCTTACTTGTGGCACTGGATCCACCCCCAGTCAGGCATGGCTTAAGCAGAAGCCTCTGAGCAATGCCCTCCCTGCCTCACCTTCTGCCATGTGCTTCTGCAGGTTCTCCAGGTGACCTTTTGTAAATAAAAGGAATCTAATCCTCCAGCTTCCACCATCTCTGTTCCTGTCTGTTACTCACTCAAGCAGAGCCTCTGCTTCTCCCTCCTGGGAGCTCCTTCATCTGTCATGTTTGTGTCTCTACTAGAGTTTGTCTCCCAAAGGTGATGCCACCATCCCCGGCCCTGGCCTTGGAGAGGAAAGCTCAGCCATCCCTTGCAGCTGGAGACCTTGGGAGATCCTTTGAGGCCTGGGCTGCTGCAGTGTGATGGTTGATCACTGTAGCCTGTCCAGGATAGTGCTCCCTTGTACTTTTCCACCGGCCTCCTTCATCAGTCATCCTCCATTTAGCACCCCTGGACTCAATGGGCACCCTCAGCCTATCTTATCTATTGTTTTCCATGGGCTTGTGAAGATAAAAACAGATTAAACCTATCCTTAATTTTGAGATTCCCCTGCACACCAGGACTGAACAGAAGAAATAATAAAATGTGAGAGGGGAAAAAAAAAAGGAACCTCAGCTAGTTGAAAGGAGGAGTTTTTACATGTTTAAAGGAATTCTGTTTTTCTGTGAAGAAATAACAAAGCATTCACTGTCTTCAGTGGAATAGGACTTATCCCTGCCATTTATGGCGAATCCCTTCTCTGCTGAGTACTGGAATCTAAAATAGCCTGTAGCCTTTGACGTACAAAGTAGAAGTTTGCCTTCATTCAAAGTTCTATGAAATTAATATAATTAAAAAAAAAAAAAAAAAAACCACAAAAAAACCCCACAACTTTTTTCTTTTTTTCTCCATGAGGAAATGTGCCTTAATAACTAGATGACAAATATATTACATGAAAGTCTTATTCTACTGAATATAAATGGTAAATTTATTAGGTGGGTTATTGAACATTATTATCAATTGATTATTAAAGACATTTTCATCTCACTATCATTAAGTATTCACAGTTCTTACACACTCATGCTAATTGTTCTGGAATATAATTATATTCAATTAAGTTGCTTTGTGATCAATAATGATCTTACTGTGCCACACAAGGGACAGGAAAAGTTTGTGAAATAAGGCACACAAAATGATTGTGACTGTATTTGGGAGAGACAAGGAGAAGAGAAATATTTTACAAAACACAAGAGTGACTGAGGGAGATTACAGAATGGACTCAACACAGACCAATATGATCAAAGTTGAAGACCTTTATTCAAGCACACACACAGCTTATATATCT
>JANIJG010007383.1:83953-102791 GCA_024611175.1 Megaceryle torquata
TTTTTGAAGACTGGAGTGACATTGGCTTTCCTCCAGTCCTCCGGCACCTCTCCTGTTTGCCATGATTTTGCAAAAATAATGGAGAATGTTAGGGCAACAACATCAGACAGTTCACTCAGCACTCTTGGGTGCATTTCATTAGGGCCTATCAGGGCCACTTTCTTCACAAGTGTGATCTTTCTGCAAGAGGTTGTACTGAATCCTCTGATTCAAGTTAATAAAGAGAAGACTGAGAAAAGACAAATTTACACAGAAGCAGGCTGATGGAGTTCAGTGAAATCCCTTATTAACACAAAATCAAATGTACTTCTAGAGGAAGTTCTTTTTCCCATATAGTTTACTGAGATTATAATTCAAGTGTTTAATTGGACATGATGGCAACCCTCACCTACTGCTCTATTTTTTTCTGCTTCTTGTTGCCATTTTAGCACTGTGGAGATTGCCCACTTAATACATTCCCATGTTTTGAGCTTCAGGCTTTGTATCGCAAACCAATATTCCCCTTTAAATTCTGTACAATACACTGGAAGTTCTGAGTATGACATTTTCCTAACAAAGAGGTCTAGAGAAGTTGAAAAATCCATTTAGAAATTCACTGGACATAAGTGACTCTGGATCAGAAAGACTTTAAGATGTTATGATGCTAAATCCACTCAGAGGTATCTTAAGCTAGGGCTTTCCAGAGCCTCAGGCTTTAGGGAACAGTTGCATTTGCTTTAGTTTCTCCTAGCTATATTTGGCTTAGATTCAGAAGACCTTATTTGTCCCTTTAGTAGTTCCATGACTTCCATGACCATAAGTGATATGTCAAAGGGTTTTGTTTTGTTTTTTTAATCTTACAATTACTTGCTACAAATGTAAAACATCTTAAAATGAAATTGCTTTTGGATTTGTGATTTGTGGGAAGAGTTCAAACTGTTTGTAAGATAGAAGCACACTAAAACATATCAGCTGTTAATGCACTAACATGAAAGTTGTTGCTTTAGCACTACTAACATTAAAGTTAATAAATATTTCATATTTATTTATATTTCTGATAATTATACCCCATGTAGGTAAATATTATTCTTGTTATTAATAATAATAGTGTTTAAAAAGTGTCTGAAGAAAGTCTAGGCTAATTATACAACAGATTATACAAATATGAGAGTGGAGACAAATCTTAATTTTTATGAAGTCCCACAAAACCATGTAAAACAGAGTTCAAAATCTTTACATATTTTGTGACTTGTATACTAATACTAGTTGGTGGATTTGTGGTGCTGAGGAAGACAAGCATAGAATAGTCCTCATCATTCTGCATGCTACCTTGCCAGTGTGCTCCATCACGAAACCTCACACTTTTCTGTGGCAGAATAGATGCTTTTTCTCTGTTTCTAAGATCACATCACTAATGCATTAGCTAAATATTATCAAGATGATTACACCTTTTATATATATTTTATAATTTATTCCAGAAACAGCAACAGCTTCTTTCAGGCACTATACAATAGAAAAGTATGCAGAATACCTACCTGAGGAATCTGCTATATATAATAGTTTACTATGTCTAATGTAGATGTAGTTTTATGCTTTTCTTTCAATTTGGGCAATACTTTTTGCCCAAAACCTCCATAGTTAATAATATTATCTCCTTGGCTTTTGGCTACCAAATTGTTGTGTCTGCATATACATGCACTCATCTACTGCTGCTCACACCCACCCTTCCACCCACCCATGTACACACAAGGCTAAATACAGTGTTTTTAAAATAAAATAATTCCTTACTGCCTAACCACAATGGCAACCCTGCCAGCTCATTTGGTTTACCATGAGCAAAATACACGCAATATCCCACTAGTGAATCTTTTGGTTAAAAAGAACATCATTTAAAACCACAGTATTTAAGCTTCTGGTAGTTGAGCTGTGTTGTCTTCATTGTGATTCTGTGACAATGTTCACAGAATTTGAGTTCACAGAGTTCATAAATCAAGATCATGAAACACTGCAGACCTAATGTGCTAATCTGTTCTGGAATGTTGCCTCATCCCATCTGAAAAGTCTGTGTTGAAGACATAACAAAGAGAACTTCTGCTTTCAGACACACTAAAGGTATTTTAAATACTCATCATGCTGGGGATCTCATTTATCATCAGTGTATTCAGATATCAATTTTATAAATGTACTTTTCTATATATCATCTAGAAACCGGGGATTTTAATCTCGCACCTTCTCTAATCAGGAAATCAAAGAAAGCAAACAATCAGGTTTTTTTAATTTTTTTTTTTTCCTTCCTGTAGAGCTAGGTCTTTTGCTTTAAAACTGGAAATCAGAGTATATGAACTAAAGCCAAATCCCACAACTTCTATCACTTGGAACAAGTTAAGATGTATGTTTTCTTATTTATAAATGAGGTAAAAAATGGCAAACAAAGGAAGGATAGCATAAAGAGAAACTGAACTTCTGTAGTTATAATGTAAGTGTATAGTTGCAAACTGAGAGCTCTTTGCAGAGATTGTGTGATACTGACCTTTCCCACAAAACAGAAGATAACACTTTAAACATCTTTAGAGAAGCTGAAATGCTTTGCATTAAACAGAAAAAAATAATCCTTTGGTGCACATTCCTTAATGGAATGTGCCACCAGTTATTTTCTACAATAACACCTTTCCAGTAATGAAGTTTGGGTATAATCTTTAACAGCTTTCATTTAGTAATATTGAAAGAGGTATGGCTGTAATATATGGGCACAGTTGAATACATTTCCACATTTACACTGTCTTAAAAGGTGATTGTAAAGGTGTTTCAAAGTCAAGGAATCAAAAAAAAAAGAAACTACAACTTTAATTCTGCCTGCTTAGGCACATCCATTTGGTACAGTTTTGGATTTTGTGAGCCCCCACTGCCTCAGTCACTGCTGAGGATGAATGATGAACTGTAATATTTTTTTGGTTTATTTTTAAATTCTTACTCATAAAACTGAATAATTACACAACTCTAGGTGGAGTCTTATCTGTCTAATAGAGGAGCAGAATCACCTCCCTCGACCTGCTGGCCACACTTCTGCAGATGCAGCCCAGGATACGATTGTCTTTCTGGGCTGTGAGCGCAGATTGGCAGCTCATGTCCAGCCTTTCAGTACTTCCAGTTCATTCTCCACAGGGCTACTCTCAATCCACTCACTGTATCCATGTTTTGGATTGCCATGACCCAGTTGCAGGACCTTGCACTTGGCCTTGTTGACCATCAAGTTTACACAGGCCTACCCTTCAGTCTTGTTTTGGTCCCTCTGGATAGCATCTCATGCCTCCAGCATGCCAATTGAACCACACAGCTTAATGTCATCCACAAACTTGCCTAGGCCGCACTCTATCCCACTCTATGTCACCTACAAAGATGTTAAATAATACTGGTCCCCATATGGATCCCTGAGGGACCCTACTTATCCCTGATCTCCCCCTGGACGTTGAGCTCTTGACCACACCACTTTGAGTGTGATAAACCAGCCATCAAATCTGGTGCATACATCAAATCTGTGTCTCCAGTTCAGAGGCAAGGATGTTGTGCAGGACAGTGTCAAATGCTTTACACAGGCCCAGGCACATGACATCAGTTGCTCTTACCTTATCTGCCAATGCTATAGCCCCATCACAGAAGGCCATCAAAGTTGTCAGGTATGTTTTTCTCTTAGTGAAACCATGTTGGCTGTCAGCAATCACCTCCTTATTTTACATGTACCTTAGCACAGTTTCCAGGATAATCTGCTCCATGATGGTGCCAGGCACAGAGGTGAGATTGACTGACCTGTAGGTCTCCAGGTCTTCCTTTTTTTCATTTCTGAAAAATAGGGGTTATGTTTCCCCTTTTCCAGTCAGTAGGACCTTCACTGAACTGCCACAATTTCTCAAATATGATGGATAGTGGCTTAACCACTTAATCTGCCACTTGCCTCAGGACTCTCAGATGCATCTCATCATGTCCCAGGGACTTGTGCACCTTCAGGTTCCTTAGCTGGTGGACAGTACTTCATTCTCCCAGTCCCTGCCTTTTGATTCTATATTTCACTATTTTTGGTAGTCTTAAGTGGAAAAGGAACTATTAAAATCACAGAATGAAATTAGATTTTCAGGTATGGGAATGGATATAAAAATCTTCTTAAATAGTTCCCTTTTAATTCTTGAAAGAGTTTGATTCTATCTTTTACTTAATTCTTAATTAATTTCATTTTGGGTTTTAGGCAAAATTTGTTGGTGTTCTTGGGAAGCTGACAATTTGCTGGTGTAGTTAAGTTACGAGAGCTCTTTAAAAAGTGAAAAGATTTATCCAATGTAACATTCACCAAACTTTGACTCCTTTTGTTTCCTGATGGCTATTGTTCAGGATATTTTCAGAAGTCTGAAGCAAGTATTTTTAAGACTTGATCTTAATTCACTTGGATAGTATATATATATCTTTCTAATGAAAAAAACAAAACAAACAAAACAAAAACAAAACAAAACAAAACAAAACAAAACCAAAACAAAAACAAAATCAAAAAACAAAAACAAAACCAAAAACAAACAAAACCAAAATCACAAAACCAGTAACCATTGCTTTTATCAGAATAGTTCCAGAAAAAAAACCTCACTCTATTAGAACTAAAACTTTAAAAGTTACAGTAATATTTTCTACATTACATTTGATGTGGAAGTAGTTATACTGGTATGATGTGTGTTGTATCAGTACAGTCTAATTCCCCTTTACAAGGAATTTCAGCCTCCTGAGAAATTAATTACGCTTCAAGTCTTCCTGGAATAATTTGCTGGAAGAAATATTTTTTTTCCTGACATAGTAATCCTTCTTGTGAATTTAAAGTAGCATTTAGAATCAATATTACACCACATAAAATGAACAGTCTTATGGTTGATATATTTTTTTTTACTGTTTAACAATATTTAATATTAATATTTAATATTTTACTACCTATAGATATGACCAACACCAATAATATGTGTATAAGAGAAGACAAAACAACCCATTTTAGGTCTCTAAAAACCCCACTTTCTAAAATTAAAAGTAATGAACATTGATTCATAAAATTAATTTTAAAGGGAACCCTTCTCAAGAAATGTTTGTGGCAAATATGTGTTTAGGCAAGTTTGACAGTAATAAGAAAATAGATGATGCAAAAAGGGAAGGGGGGAAAAAATAAGCCAAAGGAAATGCAGATGAAGATTTAAAGTATATAATACCAATAAAATCCTTCAGTCATTTTTTAAGCATAGTATTTAGACAGAATCTGCTAATGTAATTCCTTCACAAAAGGATTTCCTACTGTCCTTAAAAGAACAGTGACTTTCTAGCAAGACTGTAATATGGGATTTCACCAATTTGCTGTTTCAAACAGTATGTCTACAAGCTGAAATTTCCTGGCTTTAACTTATGAAACATGTTATTTATGTCAAAGGAATTGTGTCCACTTGTGAATTAGGCCCCAGTTATGGAAAGCAGGCCTTTTCAGTTTAGTTTTGCTGTACTAATTCTCCCTATAATGTATGAATATACTAACATCATATTATTATTTGCAAGTTGGCTGGATAGTAAATGACAAGTACTTTCTTGATTTTTTAATAAGTTTTCTAGCATGCAGAAATTTTGTCTGAAGATATGTCTGTAATGATCACACAAGTGTAAAACACTAAAGCATCTTCTAGCATTCATTGTTATATGTACAGCTACCTGATTTACCTTTAAAAATTGAGTTTGGAAAAGTTGCATATTGCATGACAACAAAATAAAACTGTGAATTTAAATTGAATGTACATTAAGAAAAATATTTCTAATATTGTTTCTGATTTTTCAGGTTTCACCTTTCTATATATATTATCTGAAGTTAAATATCTAAAAATAAGAAAATGGTTGTTTTGTTTTCAGCAGTTTCTCTTGTAGTGAAATATTTGGAACATTTCTTATCAAATAAGTCAGCAAATAAGATCACACAGATGTGGTCACTGGTGTATGTCCACACACAGCCCTTAAAAAAACCCCTCAGTCCTTCCATACTCAGCTAAACTTGAAAAAGCCCTGATTTTGCAATGAGTATACTAACAGCAGGGTCCTTGTTTTGATACATTCTACTGCTGTCACTTCAACTCTGGTGAAAATGTGTACCTCTGTGGTAGATGGCTACACAGACAAAAGATTTCTAGAATGGGCAAAACTGTAATTAAGGCATTTACAGAGCAGTGGTTCAATTACTATATGAATTAAAATATATTTCCCTCCAATTCACCTATCCAGTATGTCCCATACCACTTCTGCTTAAAATACAGTACTCTAAGGATTAAAGAGTTAAGAGTTGACTACATTTAACAGTTATGTAGTTATTTCACTTTATTCTTCAAACACCTTCATGATAATGCCTATGCTATGACACAGACAGTTACACCCACATTATCACATTGCATAAGAATGTTACAGAATTAAAAAAAATAATAATCTCAATCTCATATTGAATAGGCATTTACACAATAGAATTGTAGACTTTTATGCAAATGTCTTCTACCCACCTACACAAAAATTTGAATTCAAATGGGTAGAGTTTCAGACAGGATATTTAGAAAATATCAAGCTCATGAGATATATGCAGATGAAACACTTGTCTTAAACTAGTCATCCAACAGAGACAACAAGAAACAATAAAAATGTTCTAATAAGCTTCCAAAACACAACCCTGCAGTTATCAGAAGTGACATCACCTGTGCAGTAATTAACGTACTTAATTTATTCAAAGCAGTTCAAGATTTGCAAATAGGAATAATGTCTGACTAAAAGTGGAAACCCAGAGGCAATATGAAATAAACAGAGGCTAAGAAAAAAATAATAGCTGTACACAACCCTTGTTAAAAACCTCCTAGATAATATGCATGACATGTTCTAGTAGGAGATTAGAGTTCAATGTTCTCACTGTTTTCTCCAGACAGTACTAATTTGTTTACAATTAGTAGAAAAGGTACTGCAACTGATTTTAACAGGGTAAAGTGGCCATGGGAATATTGTCTCTGCTTGTGATCTCGCCACAAAATCTGTTCTCCCTTGTGCTACTTTGTTCTGAAAAATCATACCCAGCTAGCTGTCTGCTTGCGACATACTTTTTGTTTGTTTGGTTGGTTGGTTGGTTTGGTTTGTTGTTGTTGTTTGTTTGTTTGTTTAGGTTTTGGTTTTGGTTTTAATAGAATTTATTTTGTGAGAACATACATTAATTTAGACATCCCCTCAACCACATTAGGTACCACTACATAAGTGATTATTTGTAGCTGCTCTGGTGGGAATAATAATGGAGTAATTGAAACCGATTATAAAGCCGTACTTAAGCCACTGGCAACAGTCTGCAAGTATCTTGCATGGGAATTATATACTGAACAAAGATTAATGAACTTCTGTTCTCAATGTGGTGTTGTTTTGGTTTTGTTTTTTGTTTGTTTGTTTGTTTTCCGGGCAGTTGTCAATTCTCTAATCTTTTATAGTAAAATGGTTTTTGCACTGTTGTAGAGTAGGCAATTGCTTCCTTATGAATCTAGTCTTCCTGATGCCTTTGCAGTGGCCTGTGAGTCACCCTAAGAGCTATAGGAAAAGAAGCATAGAAGGTGGGGAGAGCACAGATTCTAAAGAACAGTAGTGAACCTTTGCATTGAGGTGACACCATTGCTTGTCTTTCTAAATAAAGTTGGGAAATTCTACTAATTTTTTCTTTCCTTCTCTTGCTAAACTGTAATTAAATGGTCAGGAAGCAGAAGAAAAGTTAACATCTCAAAAGAGAAACCAATTCAAGAAATAAAAAATGAAACAAAAATAGCAAATTTACTCTCAGAAGATTCTCCCTGTAGGTGCAACTCCCAAATCCTTCAGCTGCACAAAATATCTCTTCAGTAAGAAAAAGGTACAATTAACTTGAGTGGCATGTGAAAAAAATCACTTCTAAGACAAGAAGCTGTTCTGAATGGGCAAAAGATTCATTACCACTTGCAAACTTAGATGAATATATTGATGAATTCAGAAATGTATTTACCAGTTTTTGTCACTTCTTGAATAACCATTACTCAAACGTTGACCTATATTTTCAATTAACTATCTCATCAAATGGACAAGGAACTTCTATCCTGTATTAAGGCTTGGTGTGAGCTGCTTGGAAAAATTATTTTACATTATTGTGCCTCAGTTTTCTCAAGTTTAAAACAAGTTTGTTAAAGGTAGTCATTCTATATTACTGACTCAGTTCTCTACCTTTTATATAGCAGCTGCCTCCAAAGTTTTACTTTTTATAAATTATCATTTCTCATTGAAAATGCATTTATTCACAACCTTTATGATCACTTCTAGTTAGCATATTGCCACAGAGAATAACATATACTTTTCCTAGATACATATAAATAATATATAAATTAGTTTCCAAATTGATGTGCATACAGATATGGGCCAAATAAATAAAAACAATTTATGTTTGCAGATAGCATAAGGTTTTTTTTACAATTTAGGGGACTGTCAAAAATATATTATCTGAAAATCAAAGTCTTCTTATTATATTGTGTGCTCCTTTTTGTTTGGTTTTGCTCCTTCATTTTGCAGCTCTTGCTACTGCCATGCACAGCAGGAAATTCAGCTGAAGTCAAAAGACTAAGCAAATAAACAAAGCAGCTCCTTTAGAACACTTCAGACAGGGTCAAGTCCAGGACAGATTAACTAAAATATGGAAGGTGAAAAATTAAAAAAGCATAAAAATAATTTACAAGCGTCCCATCATAAAGGGTATCTAATTCGTTTTTTAATTCATTCAGTGTTTTTTTAAAAAGTGAAGGAAAAGTCATGGAGGGAGATTGCTAGTTGAAGCCTAAGGGTCTAGTTTTGATTTTGGGTGCATATGTGTGGTTTCTATTTGTCTCAGAATAGGCCTGAGGCCACAGTTTGGCCCTGAGTGATTTGTGACAGATGGTGAATAACAAATAAACTCTCTAAGCAGAGATCAAGGGCTTTGGGTAAGCATCTCAGATTCTTGCCTGAGAAGATGCAAAGTCTTTGTTGTAACTTGTATTTCAGCAACTCTACCTGTCATTAAACCTTAAATAAACACAGTAGGCACAGGGATGGGAGAAATTTATTAAACAAATATATGCACAGATGTTTAAAGGTTGCTGCTTCTGACTGTTGATCATTGTCACTCTCTTTAACAAGGCCCTTATATATACATATAGACATGGTCGAAAACCTGACAGTTTATGCATTATAACAGAGTGACCAATCTAATAGACAACACAAAACCTTCTGCTGAGAAAGCTCTTCATCATACCATTAACTTAGCATATCAATCTACTGCTAGTGTGCCAAGATACTTCAATGTGCCTCCATGAAAGGAGCTTGCTATAAAAAACATGTTCTTTAGAAATGAGAAGCTCTGAAAAGGAATAAGTGAGGTATCTAAATTTAGGCCTGGTTTTAGGCAGAGGATGCTAATGTGCAGAGGGCTTATTTTGGAACAAAATGTATTTGTTGTAGACATTGAAAATAAACAGGTACATAGATTTCTGAAAACATACTGTTTAATGCAAGTCTTATGCAAACATGGGACATCCTAATTAATCACAGAATCATAGGGGTTGGAAGGGACCTGTGGAGTTCACCTAGTTCAACTAAGCAGGTTCACCTAAAGCAGGTTGCACAGGATTACAGGATTACATCCTGGCAGGCTTTGAAAGACAACAGAGAATGAGACTCTACAACCACTCTGGGCAGCCTGTTCCAGTACTCTGTCACCCTCAAAGTATTTTTTCCTGATCATATGGAACCTCCTGTCTTCCAGTTTGTGCTCTGATTTCATCCTCTTGCCACTTTCTCTTTAGACAGTGATAAGCATTGATACAATTCCCTCAGTCTCCTGAAGGCTAAACAGCCCCATGTCTTTCAGCCTTTCCTTGTAAGACAGATGCTCCAATGCCCTCATATTCTTTGTAGCCCTCTGTTGGACTCTCTCCAGCAGTTTCCTGTCTCTCTTGAACTGGGGAGTCCAGAACTGGACCCAATAGTCCATATGTGGCCTCACTACGGCTGATTAGAGGGGGAGGACAATCTTGTTAATGCAGCCCAGGATACTATAGGCCTTCTTGGACACAAGGGTACATTACAGGCTCATGGTTAAGTTGTTGTTCACCTGGATTACAAAGTTCTTCTCTGTGGAACTGCTTTCCAGCAAGTCAATCCCTAACCTGTACTGGTGTATGGTGTTATTCCTCCCTAGATGCAAATATTCTATTGGACTGTGTCATTTGACTAAAATATCACTCATATAGCCAAAGAATAGTTTGGTATTCTGCAATTTAATGTTCTCATATTAACTCAAAGAAAAGTAGTGCTAAACTGATATTACCAGTTTCATACTGTACCCACGGCATTAGCTTTGACATTGTATGCAGGTGAATTCTAATGCATAGTATTGATCTGAAGGGTTTTTTTTTCCCCCTTCAGCTGTATCTTAGCTTCTAGCCTCAATCTTAAAAGTTAAGATGGATGTTCAGTATTATTATATAGCAGAAAGGGTAAAAAAAATTAATTTCATCTCCTGGTGCTTCATTCCCTCATCTTCCAGTGCTCAAGCAGTGAGATTGTAACAACTGTCAGCATAAAATCATTTATTAGCTGATGTTGTGACAACTTCTGGCAGATGAATATATTACTATATGTACATTGATGATCCTGAAATCAACTTTCTGATTAAAGATGCTAAAAGAGTATGGCAACCAATCAACTGTTTTTAATAGGGTAATAGTGTCATAAAGCACTGCATTGCAGGAGAATAGTAAGACCTAGGTAAGAAAAATCTATGTGTGAACCATGCATTTTCCAAGACTGATGGAGATAGGTGATAGTTGCTTTTTACTGTTTATGGATTTTAAACGTGACCCAAACAGATAAAAAAGGAAAATTTCAAGGAATTTTGTCTTTCTACTTTCAAAAATGTTATGAAATCAAACAAAGGAAGGATTCTCATCTTTACCAACCCCATGATAAGTTACCAGAAAAGCTTTAATTAATCTTTAGCTTGAATTCTAGATGTAGGTAATTTTCTATTCAAATGTATTAATGAGTCCTCTGACTTTAACGGGAGGACTTCCTTTTCTCACAGTATGCCTTTGGACTGGCAAGTAAAAGCCTTCCTTCCCACACTGCTTTCAGACCATTATTCAGCCATAACTGAGGACTTGTGCCTCTATGCTCTGGTCTTTTCTAACCTTCTAAACCTCATTAATACTTTTCTGCCATGTCCTTTATAATTCAATTTGTTAAATACAGGCCTCATTCAGTCCTTCATTAGCCTAGTAAAACTTTCTATGTTTTATTATTTTACACAGAAGTAATGTAGATTAGAATCTAATGGAAATCTTCACTACTGAAAACAGCATTGAACTGTTAATTTTTCATCATCAGGTCAATGATTCTATGGTCATACATAGCAATTTCTTGTACAATATTGCCTACAAAATATAGATAAACATGTAACAGAACAAATTATGAAACTACACTAGCAATATTTATGCAACAAATTTATTCCTTTAAAAAGATATCCTGCAGGCTGCTGACCTATCAAAAAAGGTAAGACCAAGTAAAGATTATAAAATACTTATGTTCTGATTCCCCTTAAAACAATATAGCAAGGGCTAGTTCTGTTGAAATGTGCAGAATTTTTGCCTACTTTAGTAGTTCGCTGAATGGCACTGTAAATGACTGCATATAATGAAATCATCAGAGGACTAGTGCTTTACATATTTTATAAGAGTATATTAAAATGCTGTTAAGACACCACCTATCTTTCTTAACCTTCAAACAGAATCTACTTCTGACAGGTTCAATATTACTATTAAAAACTGAGTCAAAAATCATGAAATTAGGTTAAACATCATGGAATGTAAAAGAAATGCTATACATTTACTTTTATGCTTCTTTGTTTCCCCTTTGCATTCTTGTTTCTGAGCATTCAAGATTATTAAATGAAGAAATTGAAAGATATTTTTTTCAAATGGCTGATATATTTGGGAAAAAATATATCAAAGAGAGTAATGGTATCAATAAACAATTAAACAGACAATACTAGCATAAAATAACCTGACACTATGAGTTGAAAATTATGAAGAGTTAAATGTCAGGATACATTGCTGTGTTTTTCTTTTTAATTCTGTTGTTTATTTTTTTACAATCCAACTTGTATTTATGGAGATTTGCTTTCTTTTCCTGTTTATAAGCAATATATGTTTTTTCTTTAAAGGCATTTAGATGGTTTATATTTATATAAGTATGATCATGCATCATTAAATATAACTTTCAAAAGCAAAACTTTTACATGTTTATACATCTATATAAAATGTTATATAACAGACCCATTGTTTTATCTTTTAAGTATTTTAATAATATCCTAAAATTTTAAAAGGTGTATGTTTTGTATTAAAAAAACAATTATATTACTTCACTGTTTGTTAAATGTTCTCAGTCAAGATAACCTTAATGGAATCTTTTTTTCAGAAAGTAATAATAATTTATTATTTTTCTTGTATTTTACATTAATAGAAACAAATATCTGAAATATAAATCTCTGATAAATTATTTGTTATATCAACGAAATTTATTTTTGTATTGATTTGTTTAGATTTTAATGCAATTTCTCTTTATTTCTATGAAGGGATCCTGATCAGCATAAACTCTAACAAGAAATGTTTAGCTGAGATCAAATGGGTAATGAACCCTTTATTTAATTGCCTGCACATCTTAAGCCACCTGGCTATTAATTGCTGTACCTGAAAATTTGCAATTAATGTATTTTTCTTTGAGAAATAAAAACAGTCTTTAGCATCATGGAGTAGATTAATTTGGTGCATGGGACTAAGTACAATAAACCCACTCATTTTTATGATGTTAACATATATGACAACCCATATATAAAAATTAGTCAAATGTAAGCTGTAAAGATAAAGACTGTCACTGAAGCCAGTTGAAATCCCTATCAAAGGTAATTCTATACCTGGGAAAATAGTAATTTTGTTGTTCAGCATATTCTGTGTTTATGGTGAAAACATCACCAAGTAACAAAATTGTAAGGCATAATTCTTTACTTCCCTCTATACAGTTGCCATGCTGTCTCATGTTTTTCAAGGATACTTGGAACGGCTGGTATATTTACTCCTCTAGGTTTTTTGTATGCAGGTACCATGTTGATGAACCTGCTTTTCTGGTGGTGGTGTCATCCTTTCTCTTCTCATCTGGCTGATTTTTTCCATTGCATCTCATCTATGGACCATGGATAGTGAATTTAATTATTTTCTCATCTATTTTAAGCAATGAACAGAAACCTTTAGAAAACATTACTGGTTTGTCCCAGTGAGAACACATCCCGTTGTTTTACCTATAAAGGTAAATAAATCCAGGTATTTAACAGAGCAATGTTATCTTAAAGAGTGGTTTGCTTATATCCTCAGATTTAGCTGGGTACCACTCAGATTTCCCATAGCAGCAGATGGCACAGCAGAAATGATTTTGTAGCAAAATGAGAAAATTAATTTGATTTCCATTCAAATAAATTTTATATTAGCAAAATCCAAGAAAAGATAATATATAACTGTAAAAATAGGTTCAAATTCATTCTCCATGTCCACACATATAAATGAGTAAATGTGGCTGCTCTATACTAGCAACAAACCTTACAGATTTAGGTTTGTGAAGTTATTTGTCTTCAGTCAAACTGTAAATTATATGTGTCTGATAATTGTCTGTCAGGGAGGAAAAAAAAAATACTGGAAGACCAAATAGAAAATCAGTATAAAATTAATTGTATCATATTCTGTAATTGTGTCTATTTTAAGAGATGGTTTTCTGAAGAGCATAATTTAAGGTAGGACTTATGAGCAGCACTGAACTGTTGTCATGAAGCTGAAAGAAACTAGTGTCAGAGAAATAATACATGATGATGCAGAAATTACAGTATATCAAAAACAAAGAAAGTGGAACATACGATTTTTGATATGTTGCTGTGTGGACCACGTGCCACACATACTTCTTCAATGATATTTTTGGATCTGAAAGCATATATTTTTTCCCTTAGGAAAAAATGCCTGTCTTTAAAAGATTGCTTTGCCCAAACTGTCTGCTTTAGAGCTTGTATTTTTATTTCATCTTATGAAATTTAGGCCCAATGCATAAAGCAATGTTTTAGATTTCACCAACTGAAACTTTCCCCTGAAATGGAAGGCCTAGGCTGCCCTGCACTTTAGCAACATTACCCCTTTACAGAAAAGCATTATTTTTTAAAATATTTTGCAAATCATATATCAAATTACTTCAAATAATGTTCAAGAAAAACAAACATATAGTCATAAAAATGAAAATAATAATGAAAACAGTCTTACAACATTATTAATTTTAAATAACTCTTGTGATCAGAACAGTCTGAGGAATATTAGGCATTTCACACACTAAGAGCCCTAGCTCTGGTTTCAAACAGCATGTAGGTAATTAGATGAAAAGAGACAAAGTCTGAGAAGATGGCATACTCTCAAGACCTCCTCATCTTCCAACGAAACACCTGAAAATGTCTGCTTGTACATTGTGTCTTCAGCTCATATCTAAGCAGCTTCATTTCTACAACAGCCTTGTGATAAGGAAACAAGAATAACCCAAAAGTTAAAATTGATAAGTTATGTAAATGTCACATGTAGAATAAAAATGTTGTTTCTGAGTAGAGAAATTATATTGTCAAGAATACTACAGATTGTTCACAGATATTTTTATCAGAAGTTAATGAGATTAATCCCATATGAGTTCCTGATTTTTCAATTTTTGCTTAGTAATAGATGTTGAAGTTTTACTAAAAAAAAATAAAAAAAAATACTAACAAACTCATTGAGGTTTGGAATGAGGGCCAGAACTAGGAAGTTAGCAGTCTGAGGCCTTTATGCGAGTCTGTATCTGTGTATCTGCAAAAATAATAAAACATATTCCTTTTTATTGTCCATTTACTTTAGGTTTATTTCTGAAGCTTTTTTCACAGTCCAAACTTATAAAGCATGTATATTGAAAATAAATCAAAATATATTTTTTGTTACCTAATGGATTATAAAAATATAATGTTGATTATACCAAAATATCAAAATTTTATTTTAAAAATATAATTTTGAAAATATCTAACAGACAGTGGATCAAAGCATTATGATTCACCATGAGTTGGATGGAATTCTACCTGTCTGGAGAAAAACTTTATTTTTGCCTTGTGCTTCTCTAGAATTTTGTTCTGAATGTAATAATATCATATTGCATATTTTATAGAATAATTTCCCATATCTAAATCAAATACATGAGATATACAACAGAGTAGCAGGTATATGCAGGAACTCTTTTACCAAGCTATCATTTTCCAAACAAAAATGCTCAGTCACCCATACCATTCCTGCTTCTTTTTTTTACCATCTGTTGCATTACTAATGCATAGTGCCATCCTAATGCATTTTTTTTAGACTACGTATTCAACATCTGTATTCCAGTTATGATTATCGTTGACATCTTCAATGATGTATTATTACTTTCAAGGCACACTAATGCCAGAGACAACACTCATGTGACTGGCATTAGTTACATCTTTGTATTTTTTCAGTGTTAAGTCTGTTTAACAAGTTCTTTGTGTTAAAGAAAATCGCTTGTAATTAGTGCAATTAAAAAAAAAAAGTAAAATAAGGAAACAGCAGTATGCCTGTTCTGTAGATGTTTTCTGATGGGCATAGCAAGAGTTTAGGTTGCAATCTATAACAAAGCAGTGTTTTCCCATTCAAGGTGACTGCAAATTCAATTCTTCCTGGCAGCACAAATTATTCACCTCAAGTTTTTCTTCTGACTCTGAAATCGGTTGCACAAGGAAATGTGTCTAGCAGCCTTGAAATGAAAACAGACAAATTGTAAAGAAGGCTAGCAAGGCATCTAAGTGCTTCTGCTGCATCTTGCTGACAGATGGGAGCTGTAACACCAGTCACCAGTGCTTGCAACTCCAGTGAAGTTCAAGACAAGGAAGCATTCATCAAGCCATTCATTTCTCATCCCTCAAATGGAAAGCTGTTTACATCATGTCAGCAAATGATTACCCTCTGCTGCTGTTGTGCTACCTATTGGAAAAGGTGAAGAGGTTATGTTTTGAAATCCCATGGAGATGTTGATTAAGGAAACAAAGGAAGCTGGTTCTTAACACCCAAAAGTAAAAAAAAAAAATAGGAAGCAGACATCATCACACATCTCTGACACAAGAAATGGATTCTTGTAGATAATGATGAATATAAAGCACAAACTGCTTACATGTATCAAGGGAGAAACAAAGGTTCTACGCACTTTCCCTTCCAAGGGGGTCATGTCTTTAGCTCCTTTCTGTGGGTTTAGGTCCTAATTTAGCTCTTACCTAAGAGCTGACTTGGGCTGCTATAGATCCCAGATTTCCTTGGCTTCTTATGTCTTCATTAACTGTGCCTAAGAAAACAAAAGTGTGTAGAAGTCTGCAAATGTGTAACTTTGTAACTTACTCTATATTGGACCAACAGTGGAAAAAAAGGATCCATAAACTGAAAACGTTTGAAAGATACTGTTTTAGGCATTAAATTCCTACCAAGCTTAAGTTAAAACATTCTCAGGACTGCTATGTATCATCCAGATTTTGCAGGGTCTTTGTCAAAAACAAGACTCAGTTTAATAGCTTATGTCTTTTTGACACTTGGAGATAAAGACTTTAGCTCTCAAAAATATACATGAAATTATTCTACTGTTAAAGGTAGAACTTGGCTTATTAAAAAAATATCAGGTGTAATTACATGCATAATTATTATGGTGATTTCCATGCTTTATTTTAGTCCATTCTGTGTCCAAGTCTGTTTTTCTTTGAATGTGTGCATTTCACCACTCATGAAGAATGAGTTTTTCTCCTTCAGAGATTTAGTCCAATATCTGGGCTTAGATAGTTGTTTAGAAAATTATTTCATGTGTATGTAAAATGGAAAATAGCACATTTGGTTTAAGCAGGATGTCTTAACATGTCTTCTTTGCTTCCTGTTATAAACTACTCTGTAAACAACTCAAACTTTCCATGTGTGTGATGGCTTTATTTCACTTTCCTTAAGTTTTTAAAGTCTGGTAGACCTTTAGTGCTTTTTCTATCTTGGAATGTGAATTCTATTTTTAAAATGCATAATTAGTATTTAAAAAAACCCTTATGTATTCTTGTTGTAGGGTAATTTAAATTTTAGGGTTCCAGGATTATTGCATAGTAAACTGGATATTATGCAGATTATTTTCTTCCTTATCATACATATTCATCTCTAGTCCATAAAAGACTTCATTCGATCTCAGAATGTCAAACTTTTATCAAGTACATTGCATTGGATTTCTTTTAGTTCAGCCACATACATTTTAATTGAGACTAGTTTCAGCTTTTTTTCCATGCTTTATGAAGTGTGGCTTTCTTCCTTCTTATCCTGTGCAAGTCATACACAAGTAACTGATATACCCTGAGTTCTGCTCCAGTAACTATTTCCTCTCTGCACAGTTGAGTTGATTCTACAAAATAAAGTAACACCCAGCACTGAAATTCTCTTATCCTTAATTGTGTCCTACAGGATAATGTCAGGTTCTGTTTTGTTTCAGTTCCCAGATGCAGACCCTAAAGATGCTAACCTGCACATGAAAGCTCCAGTAGAAGTTTATCTTTGTGATTATCAGAGGTGAAATTCAGCTTCACTGAATGGTTATATTTATAAAACTGTCTCAGTTTTGTATTCAAAGAAAATAAGCAGCCACATCTTATCCATGTGTCAACCTGAAATTTACATTTTGACTTGTAAAAAGAAATAAGTACATCTAATATTTTTCTCTTTATTATGACAAATTCATGTTATACTGAAAAACTTTATAATATTTTTCAAGTTTTGAGGGCATCAATGCCTGTGATTATTGTGTCTACATATGACATGAATTCTCTATATGTTTATACAATGTTTTCGTTCAGAAGATTGCAACCAGATAATCCTGTGTATATATGAGGAAGGCTTCATGATGAAACAGAGCCAGCTCTAGAAAAGACACAATATATAAGACTATACATAAATAGAAGAAAACAAGTAAGACTTTCATATTTAGCTCATATACCCAAAGAGAAAAACAGAAAAAGGAGATGTAGAAGGACTGCCTGGTATGACACATAATTCTGCTTTGCCTATATGTCTGAGCAAATTCCTCACATCACAACTAGAGTCAGCTCTAGTAATTTTGGAGATAATAAAAATAGACAGGATCCTTATCTAATACTTATACTCTCAAAGATGTAAATAATCATACTCAAAAAACCCAACACTATTAGGAGACACTAATGTAATAATTAGAATGTAACACCTAATTTCAAAAGCATAACTTTAAAATTATTTGAATCAGAAATATTTACCAAAAAATACTTAGTGTTGATGAATTAGCTGCTTGTTATACAAATCCTTCATCTTTCAATTTTGTATATGATGTATATTTTTGTTATTTAACGTAACAATCAAATATTGTGTAAAAAAAGTGAACCTCATAACAGCCTGAAATACCCATAGTACTTTTAACGTGATTGTTCACATGGTATACAGAGTGGAACAGGTATGTTAAATGTGAAACTCTGCCTTTACAGCAATACTCTAACCCCTGCTAGCCCCAAAGATTTTGAACAACTAGGAATTGTGTACAGGCAGTTGACTTGTCATTAGTACAATACAACATTATTTTTCACAAAACCCCAAAAGCTTTGATATTAAAAATACAGAAATTTTACTAATTGAAATTAATT
>JANIJG010007384.1:0-26867 GCA_024611175.1 Megaceryle torquata
AGCTCCTGCCCCGTGGCCCCCGCGCATTCCACGTCCTCCGTCCCCCTCTCGTGGCTCGCCCGGGAACATCCCCGGGGCTGCCGCAGCTCCGAGCGCTCCAGGCTCCCTGGACTCGGCCCTTTTCTCCCGCACCCCGAGGTGGCACAGGGCGCTTCTAGAACTCTGAGCCAGCCGTCGTGATTGGCACGGTGAACCGCTTCAGCTTCACCAGCCTCTTCCACGGGGTGATGCGAGACCTGCGGGGCAGATGCTGCTAGAAGAACCATCTACTAGCAGCCACGGCAGAACTAAACCCTCCTGTGCTACGTCATTGCCAAGTTCAGTGCTTCAGGGAGTCGTATTTTTAGTAGCGAAACTTTTTTTGGCAGCTTATGTAGGCTACCTAAACTGGCACGTAAAGGGCTACAATTGCTGCTTCAGAGATGTCGGATGTTGAGTGAAAAAAGAAAGGCACAAAGTACCATGTAATCCTCCCTCCCGTAAGGCTGAAGGGAAGAAGGAAACCACTGAGGTGATAACATGGCTGGTGTTTTCTTGTGGTTATAGGTATAAAGCTATCTGGACGGATTTGTGTACAAACGACAGCCAGACAGTATTCCTCAAAAGAGTCTAGAAAAGTGTCCAAAAAAGAAAATAACCCACGTTTAGAACTAACACTTCTCTGATTAAAATTGTAGCAGGCCTTGAGGATATGTATAGCAATTGATCTATTTTGGCAAGATTTACAAATGTGTACGGAAGATTTCTATTTTTAATCAATGCTGGTTTATTTTCAGGCAGCTACATGGTGTGGGTGTCAGAGTAGCTTATACATTAAAATGTAAAAACCCCCATTTCTTGTGCCACAATGTAATAAATAGCCCAGGCTGTCTGCTCACAGATCCATGCTGGTACATACAGCAGTGAACAGTCACATTGTCAAAGGTTAAAATTTGTGAGTCAGACCGTAGAAGGTACATGCAACAATTTAATACCCGATTTATTTTTTATTTCCAAAAGATTATTGTTTCTTTTCTTTTCAATTGTTATCCTCAGCCCAACCCATGACAGGTACATTTACTTTTTGTTCTTCAGAGTTATTTTACTGCTCTGGAGTATTTGAGAATCCAAGCTAAATTTCTTAATATCAGCCAAGAATTGTGCGTCCCACGTGCCTTGTAATTTCATATAAGATTTTACAAAATTAGTCAGTCTGAAAAAATCTCAACCTTATTTCTAAATCTGAAGGGACTTGTGGTCATCCCACATAGAAGCTTGTCACTGTGGCACATGCTAGGCATGCAGAAGGTTAAAACCACTGAGGTCTGTGGCAACCATGACTTCAAATCATGTCACCTTACCAAAAGAGTATCACGATTAAGAAATAAAGCTGTTCCACACCCATCTTAGTCACTACAGAAGAAAACGGAGCTGTGTTAAAAACAGTAGATGTAACGCTGTTCTAATCAGAACAGGAGTATAACTCGGATTTTGGCCTAGGAAGACAGAGCTAGTCTATAGGCAATCATCTACCCATATAGGAAACACAGCTGGATTAACTGTGTAACCGGTTTTGCAGCTTTTAGAAACCTTTAATATTCCCATGCTTTACTTTTGGCTATCACACTCCAAACAGATTGTGGATTATTTTAATATATTAATCGTCTTTGAAATATGTCCCAGGCTGTTTTCTCTGAACAACTTTTGGATTACTGGATCACTGCCATGCTATTGCACACAATCGGAGCTATGTAGCAGCCCTACAGATTTGTGCCAACTGGTCAGTCAGTACTTCTGATTCCTAAGGCAGACAGAAGGATTTTAAGCCACTGCTAAACAACTAGCTTCTGTAGAGCTTTTGAACTAGTGGTGAGTGCTGAAAATGCATGAAATGTTTAAGACTCCAACAGAGGCTTGATTTTCTCAAGGAAAAGAGGAGAAGGATCCAGTGCTGTGGGACTGGGAGCTGAGTACTGTAGGGTTGCCTAATTAGGGCCCTTTTGCTCAGAATAGCTATACTGGCAGACTCTATACTGACAGGTATAATTTCCATTTAGTAAATGTCCATTTCCACTGTAGTTTAGCCTTGAGTCTGGCAGTAACAGCCATAAAACGGAGGAATTCCCGAGCCAGCTTTGCAATAGTTAGCTCATGTCCTGGTAGCAGCATAATTCTGGCACCATGGAGCTCAGAGCAGAGCAATTCACACATTTTGGGGGTCTGCCACTTGCAGCCTCCCTGGTCCTCATGCTAAAGTCATTAGTCTGCTGTTCATTCTAATGCTAGTTAATGTAAAACTAGCTCAGGCGTATGAAATCTTACAGAGCTGCAGCCCTGGCCACAGCATGACTGTACATTTGAGGAGCACAGCAAAGGGCCTGACATCAGACCATCCCCTTGTGCTTTCTACCTGTGTGAGGAACTCAGTCCTTAGTACCTCATACTTGAAGCATTGGGGATAAAATTATGTCTTCATGTGGTTGCATCTGTTCAGCCTCTTTCACTTGCAAATCTCGACAAACCTCAGCCAGTGCCTAAATGTGGAACACCCTCTGGTGTTCCACCCCCTGTGGGTGACACTAGGGCAGGAGGCTTCTGGAGGTGGGGGAAATGGCTTGAAGTGGCATCACAGCCTGTGGGGCAGGTCACTGACTCATCCAGCAGATCCTTTTGGAGCACTCCTCCTGCCTTCTTGCAGATGGAGTGGGCCCTCAAGACTTACAAGACACGACCTTAACAAGCACAGCTACTTGTGGTCTCTGAAACAAACTATGCTTGTTGGCAAGAAGGAATGTAACAGGACATCTTTGATAAAACTTGGGATCCTATTTACTAATATATTTTATTGTTCAATCTCCATTCTGGTTATAGATAATTGCTCTGGTTGTTGAAAAAGACTAAGTTTTAATTTTACATTAATGTGATTATGTATTGGGTTTCTTTTCTGCCTTCGGAAGATGATCCCAGGTATTCTGATAACATACACAGTTATGTTACACAGGTCAGCCACCTAGGTTCCTAAGAAAGGGTGGCTTCTTGTTAGGATTCAAGACTGGGACTAAGAAATTTAAATTTAATTCATTTGTGAGCCTGAGACAGACAAGTTTCTCCATGTGCCTCCATTTTTGATATGTTCTGCTCAGAGAGCACAAGCACAGGCTGATAGCAAGTAAACATTTAGATCCACGGCACGATAGCTGCCAGTGTTGACAGAAGGATAGCCGTTGCAAGAACTAGATGTTATTTACTTTGGAAAAGGCAGTGTGTATCTTGAAGACTGCCTGCTGACTTGCTCAGTACAGGTGTCCCTTCTTATTTGTTCTGAATTGTTTGCAATAGCAAAGGTCATAAAAGGCATCGCTGCGGTTAAAATAGGAGAGGGTTAACTAATGCTTTAAAAGCTATTGGGAAATTACAGAAAGATATAAAGTATTAGTTTGAAGCCTGGTGATTCAATAAGAGATGAAGAAATACTGCTGCTTTTATATCTACACAAGCCACACCTACAAGAATATGAAATCCTGTGCTTCCAGGTGAAAGTCACTCACATCTAATTGATCAAAATCAAATAGCCATTAGTATTTACCTCGTGGGATACACCAAAGCCAATGCAGATGTCTTGATGGAAATGGCTGCATCTGAGCTAGTCACTCTAGGTTCCCCTTAAGGGCACTGAGCAGAGGTGAGCAGGTCTGAGAGCCTCTTAGGATCCAGGACACATCAGATGACGTTAGCACTGAAAGTTTCTGCTTTTCTCCATAGAATATAAGCAGATGCAAAGCTAGGTAAGATAAATACTTTCTAAATGTCTGTTTTGATATATTTTGTAGAGATAGGAAGGGTGTAAAATGGCATTTTTTTATGAGTAGAATTAGCAACTGTAAACTGAGGCTTTGGCCTTTATCCTCAGCTGGGAAGCTGACTGACAGCACCAGTAATAAATAACATTTGGAATAAATAACAAGAATTTTATGTTGTCACAACTTAATTTCCCTTCATTATTGATGAAAACACAGCAAGTCTATTGCTTGTCTGCACCCTCCTCCATTTAAAGGTACACTGATCCACTCTTTCTGCTGCAGAAAGCAGAAAATTCTTTCAGGAAGCTTTCAGCAGCAGCACTTCAAAATGGCCAAAGGCAAGGATAAGAGGTCATCAGTGCTCTAGAGAGAAATCCTTGTGATCAGTACGTATAGGTTTCACTGAAGGCGAGAGGGAGCTTTGTCTAGGGAAAGACTTCAAGGTCTTTACTCTGTTATTTATGTTCTGGTAAAATAATAAAAAAAGAGATGGATTACTAAAGGATGGTTAAAGCATTTTTTTCTTCTTTTTTTTTCCTAGGTTTTTGTTGTTTGGGTTTTTTTTGGTTTTGGTTTTAGGTTGTTTTTTTTAGGGGGGGAGAGGTAACAAAGTAGTTGCTGTTATAAACTTTGTTGGGTTGGTTTTGGGTTTTTTTTTCTGAAAGCATTTAAAGACTTGCTGAAATAGAAGTGCAAACTAGATCTTATCACAATACATCTTCATACACTTTGGACTGAGTTTCTATCCTGTAATTTCATGATAGACCACACTGTGCTTCCTCCCCTCCATTTCTGCAAACTCTTACACAGATAGTCACGAGCATAAACACGCAAGAGACTGCGCAGCAGTTTGTGACAAATAATGAATTGTCATGGAGTGGCTTAGTTTTCTGTCATGCTGCTGCTATGTATTGATGTTCTGTGGCTCTATAGGAAAATCAGAGACTGGGCTAGGTCCTTGCAATAACACCATACATAGGATCAAGTTGGTACTGTTGTGCTTCAAGTAACAAATCTACAAGCTGCAGAAAACCACAAATCCGCCTGATCTATCTTTAGAACAAAAGTCACATCCTTTCATTGTTCTCATTGAACTTATGCAATGAAAAATGACATTCAAATTTGGGCACTTTGAAATTCTGGAGTTTATTTCATGCTTTACTGCTAAGCTCTGTGGCTTATGTGGTACTCAGGAGAATGCCACGTTGAACCCTCTAACATATTTTTTAATTAAAAGTGTGCATATTATTGCTTTGGTTTCTTTTATATTACTAATTGTAAGTAAATCCTAATCTAATTGTCACAAATCTTGTCATTTCTTTCTCACCAGGCTAGTTTTGTCAAACAGTTTCTTCTCATTTTTAAATATAGATAGAAACATTAAAACATTTCAGAGTCAAGGTTTGTTCTGAGTGACCTACCAGTGCTGCAGCCTCAGGGTCTCCTCTGGTTGTCCAGGCTGGGAAGAGTGGGCAACATGAAGGGACATTACTTAGCTGTATATGGAGAGAAGCCATAAACTGGAAAGCAAAAATTGTAAAAACTGGATGCTGATAAAATACAAAAATATATCCATAAAGATGAGTGGGTTTTAATTATTCACGGGATATGCACTTAGTGTGATCATTAAATAGAAAGGAAATCCCACTAGATCTTATAAGAGAGATTTGCCTCTGAAAAGCAAGCAAAGGCTCTTTCCTAGAAAACTACAACAGCAGGGCTGATAGCAATGCCCTGTTTACTGGCTGATATGATCTCTGGTCCACTGAGACCTCATTCACATTTCTCAGGCCTTAATGGAAAAATTGACTTCCAAGAGGTAATCACATAGAAAAGAACTAACAAAAATCTACCTTGGACCTGTGGGCATTTTAAAAAAATCTCGCTAGAGTTTCTGAAATGTCTGGTTTTGTTTTAGCATTGTAAAGGGTATCCTTAAACCTTGCTTTTTTTATTCATGTGTATTTTCATGTTGAATTAATGCCTCATACAGGAACCCAGTTAGAAGTCCTATAATCCTTTATTATTTTAGTCAGTCAAGGGTGATGGAGGGACAACCAGTTCAGAAGAGGTAAATGGCCCAAGCCCCAGTCACCAAGTAAGTGCTTGGAATTTTTCATCTTTTGGTGATGGGTTGTTGTCACCTACTTCCGTACAATTCTAGCTTTTGAAATGTAAAAATCACTGAAAGAAATGTGCTGCCTGCTCACTGAGCTTTGTATGTTTACATACTTCTTTACTTATCTATTTAGTTGACCAATTTATGCTATTAAACAAGATTTTAAAGAGTTACTATCAGACTTATTTTAAAATGGCTTTTTTTCCAGGCATGTTCCTTTTCTTAAAATAGTGGTTTTATGTTCAATCTTATTCCTGTCTCTCTTGCTAATATTTTACTTTCTGCATGTACCCTGGCTTAGGTAGTGAAACTAAATACACAAAGCTAGAATAATTTTTACTTTGTTGATTTACTTGTCTGAGGAAAGAATCATTTAAGTGGAAACTCTATAGAAGAGAATTGAAAGTGAGACTGAAAACCCTTCACTGCAATTTAACAAAAGCCATGAAATTTTTTTTTTTTTTTTACTCTGTTTTTGTTTCTTGTATGTTCATAAAACTAAACTAAAAATTTGGATGTGTCCTCTACATTATATTATTTATAGCTCTGAAAATGCTTCAGAAAAATCACATTTTCATTACAAATACAAATACTACAACCTTTTCTGGGAGTCAAACCCTCATTTGTTGCAAGTCAAGATATCCAGTATAATTACGTTCAGTAATGAGAGATAAAACACAGGTCCTGTGTGTAGACATAGGGTTTCCCTTGACCTGAGAGCAAACCTGAAGTTGTATTGAAAATTAACCTTTCAGAATTTATTTTTTTATTTCCTTTGTTAATTAATAGTAAAACTTTCTTATTCTTCTGATTTTCATTATGTTCTATGATACTGAGGATAATCTTTATGAATTCTTTCTCTAAAAGCATCCTAAATATAGAAGGTCTTGTCTTGTGACATTTCTTGCTTATTTCATACAACAGCTTTGTGAAATGATCTGGGTAAGTGACTAAAAGTTGCTGTCCTGGGTCTACTTTTTATTATTTTTCTATTTTAATTAGCAGCCGATTTCCTTCCTTTTTTTTTTTTTTTTTTTTTCCCTTTCTTAAATCAGCTTATTAGTCTTCCTTCTTCTCTCACTTGCACTGGTGTAAATTAGCCATTTTATTACACAGAAGAGCTCAAGCAAGACTATCTGCTGTTGACATTTACTTCTTTAGAATTTCTCTGAAACGATCTCCTTAAATTATGCGATTGCATCTCTGGAATGCTGTGATTCTTCTTTGCTTTTCATCACTTCCACTCTGTACGCTACAGAAAAGCATTACAACACTGATCAAAAATCTGCAGAAATTTAGGGGGTCTGCCTTTTGTGCTTAAAATACAACCTTGGATTAAGGTCTCCTGTAACATGATGGAAAAAATACCATTCTGTTCATCTTTTTCTTTTTATTTTTTTTTTCTTTTTAATTTTTATTTTATTTTAGTGGCACTGTTAATGTTGGGAGAGTAAAAGCAATCTGTCAGGTGCGGATCACCCTTTCAAATAAGAAACATTAACATGTTTCATTATTCATAGGCTTCGCTTTGTATTTCCTGAGCTGCTCCCATCAATATAAAATATGCCAATTTCCTGCCTTTCAAGGTTAATATGAAACACCTCAAAGAGATTATCTGATTGGAATTTTTTTTTTTTTTGCCTGGAAAAAGTATTATGAATATATATTTTTAAAATGTTTTGTTTGACTAACATCAAAGGCCAAAACCTGCTCTCAGAAATAGTCCTGCTGCACCCAGTTCAGACTTGGCTGCAGTACCGTTAACTTTGAAGCACCTACACAATCAAACACGTGTGCTGAGGAAGACCCGACTCTAATTTTACACCTGCAGAGTAAACCCACAGATTCCACAGAGTGTTAATAAGGGTTAAAAAGCTGTTCTGGCACCTTTGAACTCAGATGTGCATCCAGTCTCATAGCTGTATTTTGGGTGCTGTGGTTATTTTTGA
The DNA here is from genome assembly GCA_024611175.1 of Megaceryle torquata. Lineage (NCBI taxonomy): Eukaryota > Metazoa > Chordata > Aves > Coraciiformes > Cerylidae > Megaceryle > Megaceryle torquata. The sequence goes on from JANIJG010007384.1 coordinate 7,848, forward strand.
GTTGAATGCGCACATTTGCAATTGTACCAAAGGGAAGCATTTCAAAAGCAAGAGAAGGCAAATAAAGAGTAAAAAGCCTCTTGTCAAACTAACCGACATGTTCAGCAGCTGAAAGCTTCCCGTCTGATAGGTTAAATGAGTCAGAAAGAAAGAGACAGAATTAAATTTGGGTTTATGAATTTCTGTGCTGGGAGAGGATTGGAGACTTGTAGTACACCAGGTTGGAAGGGAACTCAAGGATCATCTGGTCCAATCTTTCTTGGCAAAAAGATGGTATGGACAAGATGGCCCAGCACCCTGTCCAGATGAATCCTAGAAGTGTCCAGTGTTCGGAAATCCACCACTCCCTCTGGGAGAGCTCCTGCATCCCTTGGACACTCAGAAGTGCATCCAAGTAGGTCTCTCTCCCCAGGCAAGGTGAACGAGATGCAGGTAGTGTGTGGTGTCTGTGCAGCCCCAGGTGAAAGTTTTCCTGTACTCTGATGTTATTAAATTTGCTTTAATAAACTATTGACACTTAGGGGGTGCCTGCCTGTCTTGCATGGGGCTGCTGATCACCTGCATTTCCAGATTTCATGTGCTGTCTTCTCATATCTCCTGCTGACCTAGAGCAAAGACTAACTTCATGCCTGTATTTAAGCCTAAAAGCAGACAAATCAGATGTAAACAAATATATACCAGCATATGTCTGTCCTTTGGAAAATACTTAAATACAAGAACATACTTACATTGAGGACTTAAGCTAACTAGTTAAGACCAAATGTATTAAATGGTTGCAGGTTCTATAATTTAAATGAGGGGTTTTAAGCTTAGGTGGGGAAGAAAGGTGAACCAAGTTAAAGCCAGTGGTAGTACTGCTACCCCCTGTATTCTTATTTCCCCAAAAAAAAGAGTGGCTTGAGGTTTTTATTTAAATAGCTACGAGGTGTATTTGCATTTCATTTCTCTACAGTTTCTGCTTTAAGGTTTTTCTCTGAAATCATGGTGTCTAAAACTGTATTTGTTTTTAATGAAAGATAAGTTTGTCATGTATGTTTATAAACCTAAGCCTTTAGAAGAACACCAAATATTTCAAGACTAATGGTAAAATCCACAAAGCTGGAAAAATAGCACAACATTAAGATTTGGTCTGTGCCTCAAGGGCAGATCTAAAATTTCCAGCTTTTCAACATGACAAATTTGTGTTCTATTTTAATTATAATCATATTGCCTTATTTATTAACATTTAATTCTTTTTTTATTTTTTTGTAAGAAAAGAAAATCCCATTTGCAAACAGATCTCCTAGCAAAACCATATCTAGTAATTTTTTTCCTGTGAACTTCAAACATATCCTGTATTTCTCTGAGTTTCAGAATATTTTCCTTTACTCTAAACAGACGCTTTTGCATTGTGTTTGTCTTTGGAATATTTATCTCTTCTTTTGGACTTGTACGTGAAATTTTCTGTGATGCTGTGGCCTTCCATAGCCAAACACTGTGTTATTAATTTTTGGTGGAATGTTGCAGTTTTATCGTGGAGTTGGTTTTATCCTTTGCTTTATGGTATATTTTACTTCTTTTCTCTCCCAAATGTTTCCCTTGCACTTTGGGGATGCAAAAGCTGGGGGAGTCTCAGTTGGCAGTGCATGCTTGTGACTCTTTGCATCTTTCCATGAATGTTCTCTGCCTCCTAAAACAGCTTCAGCATAGACATATGTGCAAATAAAGCAAATCTATGCAGGGATGGTTTGATCTTGCAGTCTTTGTAAGTAATTCTATCAGCTCTCTGGGAGTCCTTCCCTAAGCCAAGGCTGCAGGAGTTCGTCCCAAACTCTGTAAATGAAAACCTGTTGGACAGCAGGATTTCTCCCTACCAGGTGCCCTTTCATTTTTGTAATATATTTATGGATCGCCTTCCAAAATGTTTACATTTCACACTAAAAATAACTATTGTTTGAAACTGCTTTAGACACTAAACTCCACAGAGAGGCCAGTTGCCCCAGCTGAAAGTGAACCTGTGGGCCAAAAGAGCAAAGAGAGTTCAAAAGACAAGAAGTCTACAGTGGAGCTGAGCAAGCAGAAAGGCAGCAAACAGGAAACCAGGGAGCAGCCAGACTCCAGGGAACACCAAGCAGCCGAGACCGACTCCATCCAGAACGGAGGAGATGCTTCAAAGGAACCCTCCTTCAAGAAGACAGAGAAGAGACAGTCACTTGGAGGGTTTTTTAAGGGCCTTGTACGTTAAGTTGATCTTATCTTTTTAGTCATTTTTCAGCTGACTTAAGCACCTAGCCTGCATGCTGTTAATATGTGAGATTTGTGCTCGGATGGGGTGCAACTTCACAAGCAGCTTGCAGGACTAAAGCCAAATAACAGCAAGTTTTTGGGCAACCGGTGAGAAAACTTGGGCCTCAGGGTACAGATTTACAGGCAGGTAGAGTTTACTATGGGAGAGCTATAATTGGTCCCACACCCCTGTTTTAGAGGTTCATGCCTTGGCTACAGGACTGACTCAATTGTTCCTGTAGCAGGTACTGAACCACCTACAAATTACAGTGTGTTTATTAAGGAAAAGTGGAGGTGGTGCCAGTTTACCAGAGCAACCTGCCTGCACGATGGTGGTTCTGCTGCTGCCTCTCAGCAGCTGGGATATCCCTGCAAGGCAGGAAATCCCTTCAAGGAAAGAGTCAAAGTAGACCACTGGGTGGGTGGGAACCAGCATAATGGTCATAATTTAAGTACTTTGTATTAGCAAGCAGTTATAGACTTGTTAAGGCACTTGTTAAATATTACCCTAAGTTTGCTATGTCTCTTTCACTGAAACCTGAAATGTTGAAACAAAAGACCATCATACTAAAAGTCTGAGTTTCTATAAGGCTTGGCGTTACTGATGCAGCTAGTGGGTTCCTCAGAGCATTAAATAGATAGATTTTTTTTTCCCTCTTGTCCATATGCAGGGGCCAATGTAGAAACAAAAGCATGGGTTACACCTTGGACTGCCTCTTAAGCCTCTGCAAGAGGGCCTATTTCCATTGCCTTTTATAAACCATTTGGAATGATGCAGTTTGCTCCTTGTTCCTCATGCTGTCACAATGGCAATGAATCCACAGAGCTATGGAGAAAGAATTTAAACAGACTTAGCTGTTACCTGCAATGATTCCTAGTGAATTTGGCTCCCTGAGAGACACAGCTTTTTTTTATTCCTCTCTACCCCGCTTCTAGGGCTGTCAGGAAAGAAAAAGACAGCTAGGCAATCTCCAGGCCTGAAAGAAGGCAAACAATATAGATTGAAATGGTAATGCAGATTTGAAAATTAGCCCTGTTAGGGCATCAAGTTAGAAAGTTAGGCTGCCATGCAGACCAGTATGACTCATTCAGAGGCAGATGTTTTTCTACATCACGAGAAGAGTTTAATTTGCACACATTTCACAGAATTAGTATATATCCTACAAAGGACGATTTGCATTACAAAATTATTCACGTATTAGAAGGGAAATTAAGAACAAAAGAAAATAATTTTCTGCAATATTGATTAGCAACAGTTCAGCCACTTCTGCTTTCTGTTTCACCTCATTGTTCTGGGGTACAATCCTGGTCCACCATGAAATCAGTGGGATTTTCCTGTAGTTTCAATGGAGCAAGGAAGTCCTGGAGCTCACCTGGAATAACTATTAACTTGCATTAGCTTCTTCTCATCTTGGCTCCCAGTGAAGTCAATCTTTTTGCTTAACACAATGTGAAAAAGCCAGGGTATTGTTTTATATGTATCTGTGAATACTAGCTGACTGAAGTTATCAAGCCCATGCTCACGTGCACATTGTTTTCCTTGCTCCCTTTGCCTCCAGACACTATATGAATTTTCCATTGTGTACAACACTAGTGCATGCGTGTAACAACTGATCCACGCTCACAAACATGGTGTGTAGGTGTCATATCCTGCTCTGGGTATTGGCAACCTCCCCCCCCAGCAGTGAAATCAGGAGTTCTGTAACTTAAACCACTCAGAGGATGGTAACAGATCTCTTACGTCACTTAGAGGGGAAGAAGACAGACACATTTTTCCAGCATAGGTTATCTAGAAGTGGGGCAAATGTTAACTACCTCTATTGTTTCTGGAGATAGTTGAGATTTGTTTCTCTGGTCTGGAGATTTGTTGAAATTAAGCACTGACAGCCCTCCTTTGTCAAAATTCTCACTGTAGTTACCATGTGAGAAAGGGTTTGTCTGTTGACAGTTGCACTCTATTTTGTATGGTGTCATTCATCCAAGTTGTGTGCAAAAAATTTTTCATAGGGTTTAACAATAGATACAAATTTAGAATTATTCCAGAAAGGGAGATATGAAAAAGTGCAAGCTAGTGAGGAAATGTGTTTTCCAAGTGCAAGTTCATGAAAGGCACAGAGAGAGGCAGGGAAGGTGTCCCTGATTGAAAGAGAAATAAAAAGCTTTTTGATCAAGAGAGGAGATTGTGAAGAGGTAAAAAGACCATTTGGGGGAAAAAAATGCAGAATAAATGCAGAGGAAGTAGAGATATTCTGTGAGATATTTTTACTTGCTTGAGTAGTACGCCAGACAGCTTGGCTGTAATAGTCCCTTATCTTCTGTTGCAATTATAGATGCCAGTAGTATTCCTGCAGCTTCCTTCTCCCATTAACAGAAGGTGGGACTTAAAAAATATTTTGGGTAACAGTATAGCTGATCTGGGTAGTTCTTTGTGCTTTTGAACTGAGAGGAAAAAAAAAAAAAAAACACCAACACAACAATAAGGTCTGTGTATGGAAAAATATTTCACAAAAAATGGCTACCTCTTTTTCAATATCCCCTGTAAGATTACCCATACTTAAGAAGCCTATTTCTGCTTCTAAGACCTAATCTACACATCTCCTAGGTGATCACACTAAATCCCAGGGAAGTGTGATAATTAAGCTAAAGGTATTAGATCACACACAAACTAATACCAGAATTTCCATTTAAAATACCAGCTCACATAGCTGGTAATGACTCAGCAGAAATATTAAGCCTTATGCTGATAAAATGGAAGCAGAAGATATTTAACAGGGGATCTGGCAGACCTCACTTGCTCACATAGCCTGTGACCACTGTGATCCTCCTAAATTCTGGTGAGCTATTTCAATAGCAGCTATTACACCACCACTCTCTCCTGAATCTGATTCCTCTGGGGAAGGGCACAGACTAAGAGGATGTCATAGTGCAGGAATGCAGCGAGAACACTGCAGTTCAAGCATCTGCTCCCAGTTGGGCGAACAAATGCTGAAACTTTCAATACAAATGGAGCCACTTATGCAAGCAAACAGCGTTACAGCCTGGCTGCGTGGTTTTAGCACAGACGATAAGGTTCAGTGGTTGTTCCTATGGTAAAAGAGATTAATTTATAAACTATATAAAATGCAAAGGTATTTAGTGAGTCTTAGAAAGATTAGATTAGAAAGAAAAAGAAAAAAAAAAGAGGTAAGATTAATGACGTTATTTTCTGAGCTGGAATAACTCATACTTAAGTTGTCAGAAGCTGGGTGTGCTTACCATGTGGAAACTATTCTGACCTATTCTGATCAGAGTATCTGGTAGACTAACACAAACTTCTCCTGAGCAGAAACTGAAAAAAAAAAAAAACCAAAAACCAAAAAACTCCAATATCATGACATTCCTGTGTGTGCACTTTAAAGTGCTCTGCCCAAAATATGTTCCATCTTATCTGTCACAAATGCAGTCAGCTTTCATGGGGATTATGCAAAGTAACTGAGAGCAGGACATGAGCTGGTGGTACCTGTGCTTCTGCATCTGAGGGCAGAGCTGGAATTTGTCCGTTAAAAGGGCAGGAACAAAGTTCTTTATTTCATACGGGGTTTGGAAATTCCAGTTTAACAAGAATCATCAGCCAAACTCCCTCAAAGCTTCCTGCTTTAATAAGCAACTACCTTGAAAAGGGGTGCAGCAATGTAATGTAAGCAAATAACAAGACACTTCTGCAAATGCACTGAGTCCAAATGGGGATTATCTCAAATGAGATCTCCCCTCTTCTACTCTTTCCTCCACCCATTTATAGCAAAAATAGCAAAGAGTATCATCTAGATCAGTCTAGAAATGGCTTAATATCCACATGCATCAGACAGATACAGCTACAGTTTACAGACTCCTTTGCTCTTGTGATGTGGGAATTCTTTTAAGTAGCATGTAGGTTTTTAGGGCTGATGGATAAATTTGGAATTTTTAGCTTGTTTGGTATTGTTTGATGGATATTAGAACATACTACTTCTGTGTATGTGTCTTCCATTTGCTGCTATATATAAGTGGCCAAAAAAATTTATTCTGTTCTAGAGTGTCTTCCAAACTCAACATCTGTAGGCAGAAGCAAACCCATTGCAGCCAGTTTTGCTGGACAAGATTACAGGTAGTTTAAGACTTTTAGTCCATTGTGATTTTTGGCTGCTCTTTTTTATACTTAGATTTTCAAAGGTGAAAAGTTAGAAAAATATCACTGAGGAGGAGCCTAATCAGTATAAAAATCCCACTGCTTTTACTTCCCTGAAAGAGATAAGGAAGTTGAGATCTTTCACGTTCCTGGTCTGACACAGAATAGTCTTATGGTGACCTAAAGCGATGAGTCAGGTTTCCCATGTGAAACTACTGTGTGAAAGGACAATTCGCATATGATTCTGCACAGTTCCTATTGTAGGGAAAGCACATAACAGTCACCTTTAGCTTTGTCATGCTGTTTTGCTGTTTAGCATGTAATGATTTAGACATTTGGCTACAGACAGGATTGGCATCTTCCACAATGTTCACAGTGACCTTTGAAGCAGTGTTTATGGATCCATTTTGCTGTCATGTTCTGAAGTTTTGATAGCTTCAAGGCCAGTAAAATTAGGTCAAGGCATCTTAAACTAAAATCAAGCTTTCCTTAATTAGTAGTCAAAAATTTGGTTGGTATAGCTAGATCTATGCATTTCCTTCATCTAAGACAGATTAGTGTCTTGAACTGGCTCCAAAACGAGAATTGTATTTGTAGTGTAAAAAAGCCTTATCACCCTAACATTGTCAAATACCTGTCATGCATAAAAGCATTTAATGTTACTTTAACTTAGAGCAGACTAAGGCTGGCTATAATACACTATTAATCATGCCTGAAGGACTCCTAGCACAGCTTCAGTGAACCATTTAGGCCAAGGAAATTTTAGAGAAAGTTATGCCAAAACTGCAATAATACAAGTACACAGCCACATGTCTGTGGTGGTTAGTCCAGTTTCTAAAGACAATTGCTTTGCATGCTGACTGGGGAAATTATATCAAAATAGACAACACATTTAGGCAGAGACACAAGCAGTAGCTTTCTGGGATTGTCATGATACAGATGGTGCTCGTATACTCATGCATATTAAATACAGGGCAAAATAAGAAAAGCAGAAAGTGAAATGAGTGGAAAATATCTGGTAGCAAAACTCTAACACATAATCCTAGACCTAACTGTTCAGAAATATTTGAAAATTTGTATAAATTTCTGTATCTTATTCCACAGGGTTCCAAAAGGATGTCTGATGCGGAAGTGCAAACAGATCCAGTGTCTATCCTACCTGCTGGGAAATCCAAGTAATGAATACACTTGGCTGCTGAAGGATCAGCAGCCCTCTGTAAGCTCCCTTGCAGTAGAGATGACTCATTATTTTCCTATACATGGCTGTCATCAAATGCCTGAGGCTAAAGCAAACACTGGTGTATCATTTAAGGTATATCATTTACAGGGTTTGTTCATTAGATGTTAGAAAGCAACTCTAAAGATCATCGAGCAATGTGTAGTATATTTAAAGAAAGGTCATGTGGATGATTTGAAGTCTATAGAGGGTCGAGTATGTAAGGTAAGAAAGTGGCAGTGAATTAAATAAATGGCAGAAAAAAATGCATGTGACAAAGGAATGCAGTTTGTGCAGCAAGGCATGAGCAACAAATCCTCAGCTTTAGAGAGCTTTAAAGCAGCCAGGAAAAAAAAAATCTCCTTTGATAAATGTTATACTTAAATGTAAAAACAACCATGCCACCTTTTGTGGTTTTCAATAGAGCTGAAATTAGCAAAAAGTCTGCAGTGTAATAGAATCAGTGGTTATAAAGTTAGGCTTCATATGGGTTATTAATGTAAATTAAAATGCTAAAATGCGAAGGCTTTACATGATTGAGACAACTTCTCTCTTGTCTTGATGAGGTGGGATAACAAATTAAAAGCTATTAAAGGTTCTAATAGGAACACAAGGGGGCACCCACGTCCCCCTCCCCCTGCCCCCTAGTCCTAACTCCAAGGCTGCTACAATCCTGCTATTAATATTTTTCAGATGATAGGAAACTTAGCTGTTTCATCAGATATTTGTTTATATCCATACTTGTAATTAATCCTAATAAAAAACAAAATCAAGGCTCTCCAGGCCCCTCCCTGCTTCACAAGACTCCTGCATAACTGTAGTTAATAAATTTTACAGAAAATTAAGATTTCTGTTTATTCAACCCTGGGCTAACCTAGACAGGGAACTGTGGGCCTGATATTTTAATCCACACTAGCATCAGAGTGTTATAGTACTGTATATTTGACCTCCTTATGATTAAATAAATGAATACTTATCCTTTCAAAAAAAAAATCATTTGGTGCTTTAATCTTAAAACAAAGTTTGTTATTTACATCCCTGTTTTCTGCTGATTGATGTGACATTAATGCATAAATCAACACATAAAAACCCTGCCTGTGGAGTGAATAGCTGTCATTCTTTCTTTATTTGAGTAAAGATTATAACTGGAAATCAAGCAAGGATTCTGTACAATCTGCATAATAACATTTCTAACTAGTAATAGAAGACAGAGGTAAAAGAGCCGTCTTTCTCTGTATAAGCTATTGTAGATAGGTGGTATTTTTGCACTGGCATCTGCCAACCTGTGGACTTGTGTCGGATGACCAAAACTGGCCACTGGTTCTATGCGCAGAGAGCAAAGACAAAAGGTCCTTTAGTTATAATAGTACTTTCTGTTCCTCTCCTTAGTACAATGGGCCTTTGATGCCATATAAAGTGATATCAATCAAGAGTGACTGCTTACAGATTTTAAACCTGATTTGTAACAACCTACTTCTACATCTGTGTAGGACCAGTGACTTCTGTGCATCCTCATTTATGGTAGAATGAGAGAAGAACTGGGTTAGTTATATCCAGCTTTGCTCCACAAAAAAAAAAGTCTTAGGCTTTGTCTCCACTACAACAGTATACAGCTTTAATTAAATCAGTGCATGTAAAGCTACAGTGAGACAAGGACCACAGTTACATGCTGGCGTGAAAGTGCCAGATGTCAGCATAGTGAGTGGTACCAGAAAAGAAGAATAAGCTATCATGCAATTTGATAACTTCATCCTGCTGTAATTGCCTCTGTATTAGAATATTATTTAAGCAATCTTTAAATAAAAATATGCTATTGCTAATTACATTATAGACTATATATATTATATTACAGGTGGTATAGATATTAATATGTTATGGATAGATCAGGCCATCTGTGGAAGAGAACAACTCTTCCTTAGTCCACACCTTAGGAGCTGGTCTGCATTGATTGAATTCTGTATTCCTGAGGCAATTAGGACTGCTGACCATGTGATTTGACTGTATCACTTGGCAATGGGGCTAATTTCAGGAATCAGGAAATCCTCTTGGCAGCAAAACAAGAAAAAAACTAGTAAGTTTGGCTGTGGATGCCCCTTATGCCACTGAGCTATTATTGCAGATGAAATAACGGTTAGTGTTGGCACTGCCTCCCACGTAGAAACTCCCCATTTTGTTTGATTCCTCTGATAACAGGAACAACACAAGCTTTGAAGAAGGGAGTCAGCCTTCTCATAAAGCAGTAACACATGGAGCCCCAAGAGGAAGAAAGGTCTTAGGAGATGCATCCACAGTTAAGTTGAGCTTCCGCATTCCACATGCCATATAAGAAACATAAAAGTACAGCTTTTATGTTTAGGCCCGGTAACGCTTAACAAGCCATTTGGAAATCAAAGCTTTGGAAGCGGCTGCAACCCAAGACAGAGAAAAAGAGCAGCCAAAGCAATACATTGCATTCAGACTCGTCAACAAATAAACTCTGGGTTTATGCAAAAGATCTTTTGAGGAGAACTGAAGCAGATCAGACTGCTTCAAGCATCTTAAGGTGTTTCATGTGGGCATTTTGGAAGAATTTTAAGAAGCTAATGCAATCTCATAAAGATAAAAATCCCGGGGAATGGATTAACTTTGCTAGTTTTGCTGTAAGAAATGCTTCTCTCCTGCAGAAAAATGTTTATCCCCACCTCTACAAAAAAAAAAAAGTATGTTCCCAGATGTGGCTCAGGCTCTGCCCCCCGCGTCCCGCTGTCCCCTCAGTGAGCCAGGCTGCCCACTGCAGCACAGAGGAGCGAGCAGCCTGGTGGCAGGCTGGGTGCTGCGCATTTGTAACCTGAAAGCAAATTATCTCCCTTGTCAGTCTAGCTGAGCGCAACTGTTCTTCTCTGGAAGCTGTCCAGGTGTTTAACTCCATTGCACTTCAAGGTTTTTATAGATAACTCCTGGCAAAACTGCCCTGCACTGACTCCCGCAACAGCAGCCTGAAGAGAACAATGTGATTTCCGGTATTAAACAGTTCGCCCAGTAATTGTGCATGTAACCAGCAGCTAATTACCAGCACACACCAAACAGGTAATCACAATTTAGCAGCTATTATTTATTTGATGTTAAGTATTGTCTACAAACCCTTGCCTAAAAAAATCTACCAAAGCCCGGTGGTTTAAAGCCTGCCCTGAAACACTGGTTGTCTTGTGCATGACTCGGACGGGGCCCTGTTGGAGGCCATGACTACTGTGGCTGCAGCAAGACCTGGCCAGGCCCATCTCCATGTCCAGCCCAATGTCCAACCACTTGGCCCAATGTCCTATGTCCTCATCCCCAGGTGGGGAGGGGACCTGGCAGAGTTGTCACAGGCCTGTTGGCAGCTGCAAAATGACCACCAGTATAAGGAAAACGCTTGGTAGGTCACCCAAAGAAGGAGACCTCACTGGCTGTGAGCTGTGGGTTCTGAAGTGCTGCTTTAAATGCTGGTGCTAGAGCAGTGCTGGCTGTGTAGGCAGGCACCACACTTCAGTGTTCTATGACTTGGTCCACACACTTTCATGCCACCTTGACCTCCTCCACCTGCCAGTCCTGCCCCTGCCAAAGCAGGGGGACTGCTGGGCAGTTTCTGTGGGTCCCAACTCCTGCAGAATATATGCCTGAAAAATATCATAATTACACTATTTTTCCTATATAATAGGATCTTCAGAGGTTTCTGTTGGGACACCTCTCTGCTGAAAGCATTTGTTCTGTTGAATTGTGCGCATCCATCAATCATGCTGCATTTGCATTCCCAGGGAGGTTTGCAAAGTGATAAACACCTCTGAGAGTATGTGGAAAGTACAGATTTTTTCCCTGTTGACAATGCCAGCCCTGTATCTACCCTTAGCCTGGTGTTAAGCTGGCTTTCCAGTTGGGAGTCTGATTAGGATCTTGCCCCTTGTAAGTACAAGATTCTTCGGTTTGGGAGAGGAGGGGTCAATCTGCTCACACTGAGACAGGGATCTGACACCTAAGGGGGTAACAAAGCTGTTTCCAGGGTTTGTGTGTTTCACATTGCTAGCTCTGCACTCAGGGCTTAAAACATGTTTTAAGATTACCTTAATGCCTTTTTATATGTAAATATTTACGGCTGGCTTTGAGGCAATTTATGCAACAAAATCCATGGTTTCATACATAGAAAAGATAGCACGACAGAAGATAAACAGAAAGGTTTAGTGCACAGATGAGTTGGGGCTGTGGGAACTGACCACATTTGTGAGGTTAGAGATGGAATAGCTCTAACTTCAGTATACTCATTTGAGAATATTAGTGAAGAATCTGGATTTGCTATAGACTCCACCTATTCTGGATAACACACCCAGGTCTTTACTGGCAACTTCAGCAGTTTAGCAGTTCTGAGAACACAAAAACAGGAAATTCTGCAGCAGCCTTGACAGAGGATGAAGATGCATACAAATTCCTTAAAGATTGCATTATTTTCTGAAAACAAATTATCAAAAGCCTTGAAGAAGAATAAAACCCTTATCAACACTCTGCTTTTACTTAATCATTTCCTATTAAATTTGTCACCCACTAAACTGCATAGGAAAACAGCCTCCTACACAGGAAGCATTAGAGATTTTACTTTAAACCGGAAAGGTACAAAGTCCAAATTCCTTCTTTATCACATCCCACTGTAAGCAGGTGATGCAGCATTTGACACTACCCCTTCACCTACCTTTACACAGAGTAGGAGTAAGGTCCTTTATGATAATTGCAGTGCATGGGGAGTGATAAAGACAGACCCTGGACACAATTTTCAGGACTTTTAAATCATGATTAGAATTTTGCAGACTCATCTTTGTTGCAGTACTTCACAAATTTTAAGGATGTTTGTGATTACTTCATTAAAGCTTTTTGGAAAACATAAAGGAAGTGAGGATTAAGTTGCAGAGTTTTCACTTTTTTTTTCTGTCAGCAGTTTCTAGTAAATTGGAGAAATAGTTTCTTAGTTGATATGAACTGAAATTATATTAGTTGAGTAAATGAGATTGAAGTAACCCACTATGTTGAGGCATTGTCATCAGAGGAAGCTTTCTCTTTGCAGCTTTTGAGCACTAGCAGTGGATGCCATAAGTGGAGGACAAGAATTGCTTGTGAAAAATTTGCTTGTAAAATTGAGTTTACCCCTGAAGTAATCTTTCTTCTGTTTTTCTTTTTCCTTTTTTTTTTTAACCACTGATTCACAGCACTGGAAAAGCATATCATTATCAAATGCCCTGTTCCTACACAAATAGATTATATAACCCCCGATAAGCAAAAGACTGACAGAAAGAAGAACATATGTCTGTCTGGTAGAACTTAAAATCTTCCTATCACTCATTCACTCTAGAAGGCCCAAATCAAAACATTGCTGTCATGATTCCTCTGCTGCTTTCAGGGACTGTCTCCCTTCAAGGGCACAAACAGAGAGCATGGAAGAAAGTGTGGGATGTTGCCAGCAACTGGCTTCAACCTCCACCTCTGTGGGCTGGGAAGGAGTGTGGGTTAACAGGTCAAGTGGGCAGCACTGCAATTGCTGCTACAACAGGAGGCTTGCAGGAACAGAGGGTTTAGCTTGCAGATGTCCCGCTGAACCTGTGTCTGTTCCTTCTCAAAGTCTTCTCACTCAGCCTCTGTATAGGAGACTATAAATTCCTATCTCTGCATAGTTTACACTATTTCTAGTAAATACATGCACTGAAGTGCTTGTAGCCACCACACTGTAGGTGATACCATGTTATGTGTGAATGCACATTATGCTTCATTGCTGAGATCAGGCTCCTATAAACATCTACATAGACAGATTCCTAGTATTTCCTAAAGCTTGATGATTCTCCATGGAAGTACTATACAGAGACTTGCAGAAATAAGCCCACGCTAGCTCTTCAGCTAAAGTATTTCACAGCCTTCAGTACTTATCTCTGTAAACTAAAATCCCTGGGTGTGACCCGAGATGATTGAAAGGTGTCCTGTCACTCAGCTGACAGAAGAATAGGAGAGCAAGCAGGTGGAGACAGTAACGTCTTAAATGGCTACAGCAGAAATTAGCAGGCATCCTTCACTAACTTCAGCAATCAAGGCTAGATAAGTTTATTAGCACCTATTTATTGACACAAAATGGCTGTATCTATTCAAATCCCCGATCATGGAGCAGAATCTGTCTTAGATGTTATACAAACAGTTCCCTGTACCCAGAGAACTCACTAATGATGGACACTAGAAGCACTTTGGTGATTGCTGCTAAGTGCTTGCAAGTGTGTTAGCATGGCACCCCTGCCAGGGCCATGAGCTACACAAATTTAACTCCAGTGTGACTAAATCCATGCTAAGGCTTTTATTAATGTTGTAACTGTACATTTTTGGCTTTCTCCTCCCACCCTCTCACCTCCACACAATCCTGCAAGCAAAGCTACCAAGTAAAAAACTAAGTTTATGTCTCCATCAATCTGCTATTGCAGTAGGGTCTGCTGGTCCCATCGGGACCCAGCAAGGGCTAATTACTGCAGTGGGGTGAGTCAGCCCCTTTGGTTTTCATATATGAGCTGATGAGAAAGTTTAAGCTCCCATCTGAAAGGGGCTGGAAAGGAAGATAGAACTAGCCCATCAGCTGCTAGAAGAAAGGCCAGGTTGGGACAGGACCAGGTAGGACCTGTGTGTTACTGAATCATCTCTTGAGCAGACAGGCTAGTGGGGGATTGTGGTGTTGTCTTTTCAGTCTGGAGTGCATGCTTAGCCTTTCTCACGGAATCTATTCATGGCCTCCCAAGGAGGCACCAGTTGATAAAGTGTTCTGGCTTTAGCCTTCTCTGGAGTTAGTGGTGTGCTGTGGCAATGCCTTAGCTCGAGCCCTCACTGAAACCCAGCCTTTTGGCACCGTTTTATTTTGGCCTGTATCGTGGTGAAGTGCTGTCTCTCCTGGCGTCTTGTTAGAAGCCTAAATGTGGACTTAGCCGCCCCCGTTCAACGCTGAAAACATAAACATTCTAGAAGCACATAAGAATGTTCATAACAGAAATAACACACCTTTCAAAGTTGCCTTTCCTTGTAAACTGTGATGGTATTTTGTAAGTACTGGATATGTTGCTTTAAAGCCTCACTGAGAGACCCCAGTAGGGCTTGTATTGAGTACCTTGATGGGAGAGAATGATGCTGGATTTTGGCATGTCAGCATCAGAAAGCCTGCCTGTGCCAGACAGCATGAAATATTGTTTCTTGGGTTAATCTTGGGGGTAGGGGCATTCTTTCTTGACAAGAAAAAATCTCTACATATTTTAAGTTTGTAGTCTGTCTTGATTATTTTGAAGAGATTTGGAAACAGTGCAGAAGAAACTGATGTCTGTGATGTGTTCAGAGCATACAGGAGATGTGGTGTGGCGAGGGTTAAGGCAAATTTGCTGCCTTTCCTTGTCCCATGTCACTGTGTCAGTCATGATAGTTGACCTGCAGTGATGTAATATAATATGGGCAGTGAGGCTTTTAACAAATGTCACTTTGAAACAAAGCATGTGCTTTTAGAGAAAGTTGTTTGTTTTAACTGAACCCAAAATTAAGCATTCATCATCTTGTCTCCTGTAAAGCATATTGTTCTAGCTTGAAGAAAACTGAAACTAAACCATATGCTGAATGAGGAAGAATTTAGAAAAATCTCCTCTCTTTCTATCAAGTCTGTGTCTCATTTTTATAGCTTAAAAAAAAAAAAGTAATTGCTGTAGACAGGGTAAAGATGGTAGTTACTATTCCTAGTCCATTGCACAAGAGTAGGTGCTTTCAAGTACTTGGAAACAAACATTGTACTAAAATTACTACTGGTTACTGGCAGAATTACTTGTAAATGTCTATATTCTAGGATGGAAATAGTATTTAGGGTTTTGCAGAAAGTGTTCCTTGAGCTTTTTGTTCACAGATGTATCTTTGTTCTTATGTACCCACATTTGCCAAGAATTTCCTAAGCAACTAATGATTATGCATGTTTCAGTTTTGGGGTATTTTGCTTCTAACTTCTTAAAGAACCTAACCTTTTATTAAATGCTGATTCTTTGGCAGTGAGATACTGTAAAGGTCACACCAAACTGACATTATTAGCATACTTTCAACCTTCTCATTTATTTTGAATTTGCTCTCCAAAGCCGACTCTTCATGAGACTGTAGTGTTAGTCCTTATGAAAAATGATGTTAATGTGGTACTGGATTTACAAGTTTGGGGACAATTTATTATCTGTTTCTGAGGAATATTTTTTATGTTTTCAGGATCAATCATTTATTGTCAGACTCCATGCATTGATCACAATTTTCTAAGTACTTTTTTATCTCTGATGTCCTCTTAATACATTTAGTTGATTTCTGCCCTGCCAACAAGAGAACATGAAGTACTTCTGAAATATCTCAATTTGCAATATAATTAAAACAAATGTGAGTAATCCCATTGTCATCAACAACAAACATCTCGGATATTTAAAGTGAGATCTTTATTCCAGTGTTTAGTATGATTTTGGATCTTGCTGTTAAGTGTCTATAGAGGAAAAAAAATTCTTCTAAGAAAACAGAAACATCAGAGGCACAGAAAGTGCTGAAATACTGCCCAGCAGAGGAGGGCAGTTTGTAGTGCAGTGAAAGCAGCATCAGTCATGCTCAGGGCCTTTCCCTGTTGAAGGCTGTTTTCCTCACAGGCTCCTCGAAGTGCAGTGTGAGACAGATGGAGGTTTTACATGCCATCTCCAGCAAAGGGGCCAAACTGGGGCTGCTTATCTTCTTCTGCTTGAAGGAGCTCACAGAACCTGGGGCTTCCAAGCCAGGTGGAAGAGTCTGAACCACCCAGGGACAAGACAGGCTCTTCCCAGAATAGCATGCAAGGAACAGGTAAAAAGATAGCTACATATGTGTTTAATTTTCACTTTTCCCAGTGTATATTACACCTGAGACCTTTCTCCCCCAAGACAAGTTTGCTAACTGTCTCCAGGGAACAATGTTTCCAGCCTCACCAGAGCCCTGATTCACATGTGGTTGTTGTTCAAGTGAGATATGTCCCTGCTTAGGCAAGATAGACTTTTTCTTTTTTTCTCCTGTTACATTTGGTGGGATATTTAACTTTCATTATCAGAACTAGTTCTGAGCTGTTTATGATTTAATATCCGGCCCACGAGGAGGTTTAGGCTTGGGCCAGATGATGAACACTATATAAAAGCTAATGTTGCTGCACTGTATAAAAGACATGTATCAGGTGGAAGAGGGAAGGTGCAAAAAGAAAGGTTTTTTGCAATGAAATGGGCCGCAAACAAGCTGCTGCAGAACCATATGTACAACCTGTTCTCAGCAGTGAAATATTAAAGATGAAGCAGATAAAACAATCTTTGGTATAGAAAATAAGATTGTTGCTTTCATGCACGTGTATTGGCACCGCAGCCCCTTCCACAGATGGACACTATTAAAGGGAGCAATTGAATATCAACATGTGTTTCTTACAGAAAAAGACCCTAAACTAACTGGCTAGCAGGAGAGATTTTGTATGTATTTTCATATCAGAAAGCTGACTGAGATTTTAAGCTTTTTTGTTTTAAGGCTGATTCTGTGTGGCTGATCTGGTGGTGGTTAGTGGGAACTCGGTGTGATCCTCACCTCACGTTCCAGTCTAACAAATACATAATACATGTGTTTTAAGAAAAAGTATAATGCATGAACCTGATTTCACACAAGGTCTTGTCACCATTTCTGGTAGGTTTCAACATATAGTAGGATAATTTAGATGTTAAAAAAAAGACTTGCTTTTACTGTAATTAAATAGTTATACCTCAGGATTTCCTAAACTGAATTTAGTAGAATCCCAGAGTGCAGAACAGATGCAATGCTGCAGAACCTGAGCGGAGTTCATCCTCTCCCAGTATGATAAATATTGCACCTACTTACTGAATTACTTAGCATGTGACATTTCTGAAACCAATTCTGGACATGGCAGGGGAAAAAGGACATTGTACACAGATTAGCAATCATCACAACAATCTTCCAGTGAGTAATTGCAATCCTATCCAGTTCTATTCAGACTGTACAGAGCAGTCTCCTCCCCTGTCTTCCTGGCATAAAAACAGACAAAATTGTCACTTCCTCAAGTTGCTTCCTCATGCGGCAGCTGAAGCCCATCTCTGTCCAGCTCTCCTGCTCTGGGCTTCACTTCCCCAGTGCCTTTGTGTCTTGTGAATGCTGTGTGACTCTCCATTCTTGACGTGGTCTCTTCAGTAAATCTGAAATAAAGTTGCTGCTGTTATTACAGGAATTGAAAAGTACTTTCCCACAATTACAGATATATTTTTAACCACCAGTTTATCAAAGTTTGCTGCTTGAATTTAACTTAAGCTCTCTTTTCTTACACAGCCCTGCTGTTCTACTGAAGTTACTCTGTTTGTCTATAACAATGTTAGGTTTGTTGTAACTTTCATTGGGCTGTTGATAAGATCCTGTGACTTACTGAACTCAGTACAATCTGTATGCTCTACAATTGTGTATTACATGGTGCTTCTGGGTCTTGCGAAGGCACTAAATGTCAGCGCAGTGGTACCAATAAAATCATACACACTGATTTCCTAACAGGGCAAGAATGAGTTGTTCTGTCCAAAAATGACTGTCTGAAATAAATTTTTCCATGAACTGTTTTGTCAGTATGTGTGTGTGCGTGCAAGTACACACACACAATCCCAGCATTCCTGGGACCTCACAGATTAAGTTCCCATAAGCACACATGATATAATTTCTTCCAGGACTAGATTCATGTGGTAATGTCATTGTTGCACAACTGCTTTTCTCAGCTTTAAAATAAAGATATTAAGTAATAAATAATCAAAAGTTTTTCTCCTTACCTCCCTCCCTAACCTTTTCCAATGTGAAATTTAAAAGCTAAAAATTAGAAAATAAAAAGTGAGTTTCTCTATCAGAAGTACAGACATTACCTTACATTAGAAAGGGTTTGTCTCCCCTTCCCCACCCCCAAAGCAGGGGCTGTTTCAACATGCTGGCTTGTAACAGCTTTCCTAGCAGCAATAGACTTTTTGGCAGGTACTGTACATGACACTGACAATCCAGCCAGCTAATAGCTCTGCCGTGTGGTTATAGTTTTCAGGCCATACCCATTTTATTGACACAGTTTCCTTTTACTCTTGCTTAATACCACTTCCCTCCTCTTTCTGCCACCCCTTCTCTCCCCACCCATGTCATCCAGCCACATCTTTCTCTCCTATGCCAGTAGAGGGCACTTGGACTTGTTTTCTTGGATGTTTCAGTCGCTAAAACTATTCAAGCAGTTGCACTTGCAGGTTTCTTGGGGGGGGGGGGGGGGGGGGGGGGGGGTTTTTTTTTTTTTGGGTGTGTTGGGGGGGTTTTTTTTTTTTGGGTGGGGTTTTTTTTTTTTGTT
>JANIJG010007386.1:0-32901 GCA_024611175.1 Megaceryle torquata
AGAAGAGAAGAGAAGAGAAGAGAAGAGAAGAGAAGAGAAGAGAAGAGAAGAGAAGAGAAGAGAAGAGAAGAGAAACCCAATCAACCCAATCTGTACTGTTTTTCCCAGATATGTAGACAGGGTGCATCATTTCACTGTCAGCTTGTTTTGGGCATTGTTAGTGGAAAAGATCCAGAAAGAAAATAAAAAGTTTTTCTGTTTCTTAATGGAAACAGCCTTAGGTGCCCTATGATTTGAACAAGGTGTTCCAGCAAAAACCAGTCTATGATTCTACGCCTGTCTCCTGTTTAGAAGGAATTGCCACTTCCTGTGGACGTGTGTGTGTTATGCACTTTGTAGCCCCATGTTGATTGTTTTCAATCTCCAAGCTAGAGCTGCAGTTTTGTGGGGCTTTAGGGCTCTTATATCCACCAAGGCCATCAAGTCCAAAGTTGCTGCTGTGCCTAGACAGCAGTATATATGTGTATGCATTGTATATGGGGTTGCCTACTCAAAGATTCCTTGTAACACCAAAACTTTTGAGTAAGGGGGTGAAATGAGGACAGGATGATAATGTTCATAGCAGAAATACCTCACAGTAATAGTTGTCATCTCCATTACTGTCAAATTAATTCTGAATTGTTGCCCATCATACACTGTTTAGCTTGAGGGAAGTGAAATGGTGCCTTTGCTTCTGTGTCAGCAATGAGAGTAGTTCAGCTCTCTGAGGAGCCTTTCAGAGTGGCAAAGGAAATGACAAATATCATTTGGTCAAAGAGTGTTTTTAAAGTCCTGAGGAACAGTCCGTGCTTTATCTCCACTACATATATAAACCAAAGAAACGGAGGGAGCTTTTTATTTAGGAAGGATCAGGTTTCAGACAAAGCTGGGGATGTTTGGAGTTGTGGCTACATTTGGACTGAGACATAAGTTTTACAGACCAAATCTGTGCCTTCAAGCAGCTATACTTTGAGAGCAGAAAAGCAGATAGGACAACAGACTGAAAGTGACCGTTAGCAGGCTCTATTTCTGGATCAGCAATCAACTTTACATGTGAAACCAGGAAGGTTCACGGTGTTATCACCACTCCTTCTTTAATCCAGCACAGTAGGAATCATTGCAGCAGACCTAGTCCAAATTATATTTTAGTAAACTCTTAGTTAATATGTAGACATATGTCTAGGCACTCCCAATAAATGAGACTGCATGACAATGAGTGTTAACTACCTCAATAAATGAAAGAACATCTATTTAGATGCCTAGCTAGTATTAAAATCCACCAAAAAAAGTTTGTTTCTACCTTTGTAGTGCACATATTATGTCTAGAGAAAGGAAAACATGAGCATATGCTGAAGAGAAAACAAGGAAAACTTATTCCTCAGTAGACCTTAATCCATTTTCCTCTGGATGCCTCTCCACTGAGTTGCTCATTCCTTTAAGTTTTTTTCTTCTCTCACTTATAGAGCTAATGAGCTCTTCTTGCATCTCTCATTTTACCAAACTGAGATTTGGCAGAAACACACTGAAGGAGAAAATGGGAAAGTGCAGTGCAAGTCCTGTCTCTTAGAGCCAGTTTAAGGTCTTGAGGAAGAAGCTAGCAGTGCTGAATCAGTTTAATGTGATGGCCTTTTCTAGAAAGCACTATGAAGCTGAGTGCTACCAGACATATCTTAGATGTGCAGAGTGTGAGATAATGATTAGGACATCTGGACTATAATGCTAGTGGTGTACTGTACTGAGAGAATTAAGTGTTTAAGAGTCATATACTTGGGATGATCACACAAAACCTGGATTATTCTCTGTGGTCAGGCAACTGCTATTGTTGCTTAAGGCTTCACAGATTAATGGTCATCCTCCATCTTGCAAAGTGACCTTAAAATTGCAGTTAAAAATGAACTTAGAAATGATGACAGTCTGAGCTAATTATGCTCTTTATGTGCAAGTAGGTACAAGTAGTCTGCTACAAATGCATTCTATATCCCTAGCTAAAAACAATGCAAGAGTCTCAGCAGGAGCGGGTGAGAAACCAGCTAAGGGAAGCCCAGGTGGTAGGGTCACCCCAAGGAGAGAGCAACTCCTTTAATTCCTGGCACAGAGTTTAGAGACTCTATGGATTTTGCTGTCTCCTTCACTTTCTTTCCTGGGCTCATAATGGTAGCTGTGTGGCTTCCTGTGGCCAGAGGGAGAATCACTTTTTCTGTGGTGAGCAACTATCATTTTATTTGTGGGGTCACTTTGACGTAAATCTAGGAGGTGGCATTGTAACTTTTGGCTGCAAAATGCTTCAGTCTATTCCATATAAAGCTTCGGAGCATGGCTAATTAAAATAATAACCACCTCTAGCAGAGAACACATTAACTGCCTGAACTCTCAGGACTTAGAACACAGAGAACAAGTTGGAAGACGCTGAGAAATTGAATTAGCAGATTCTCATGATGGTGGCCAGTAAGAGACTTCATGAGCTCATGTGTGCTAAGAGCCCTGTGCCCCAGGGACCCACACAAAGCTGCTGCCTTCTCTGGGAATTACACAATGTGGGTACTTCCCTGAGGACAAAAGGGAATGAGTGCTGGAGTGCTCTGGAGCCCTGCATTTATTCAAACTAATATTATGTGAAACAAATGATCTAATTAACTAAACATGCATTTGACCACAAAAATGTTACGTTATTTTTAGCTAACATTGCAAACCTCCATCAGGGTTGCATTTGTTTTCTCACTAAAACTCTGCATCTATTTTCTAGAAAATTCCCCTATTTTTCTGATTTAAATCATCACTAACCAGTGTGGCTGCTCTTGAATTTTGATCTTCAGAGTGTATTATGTATCTTCATCCTTTTTAATGATGAGATAAGCTTCTAACAGATAGATAGAAGTAATCAGGCTCTTTGAAATAAGGTATAACCAACAATACAGGTACAAGTAAACTTTTCTTTCTGTTTTCACGTAGAAAAAGAGAGGGCAATTACAGACCAGTGTGATCCATAAAATTACATTCCACTTTTATTTTATTACAGATTTCCAAGCTTCAGGCTAAGTTTAAGATGGAAACAAAATGGAAACAAGTAATATACTCTCAGATCCTGAGCTTCAGCCCCTCCAAAACTGAATGAGGTATCACAGAAATCAGATTTCACATTCAGAGAGAGAAAATCTCAATGGCCTTAAGTATTTGTCTGCTGCATATGACAACTGTTAGCATCTTAATTTTCCGGGCTTGGGGACTGTAGACTGCCTGAGGTGTCAGCAGCCACTACTCTAAACGATTTCTTTTATACTGTAGCCACTAACAATATACCACCCTACTGTGTAACATCACAGAAACATTTTGTCCCATCCTCAGCTTCCAGGAGGATGATAGCAATCTGGAAGAAAAAAAGAATGTGATCAAATGCTGCACAGATGGTCGTAACAGCCGATAGGTAGCCGCGGCTGTTGATGAGTATTTTGGAGGTAACAGACAGTAAGGGCAAAGAATTACTGCCAGCATTTACAGGGACTCTGCCAGGCCACATAATCCTGATGAAAGGAATCCTTAAAAGAATTGTCCAGCACTGAGAATTCTTAAATGGGAATAAATTCCCCAAAAGACAGGGACATCTCTCTCTCTTTTTTTCTTTTTCTTTTTCATTTTTGAAGACAATTGAAAACTGTGCAACTATGCTGTGCAGTAGTTTTCAGAAAAAAATGTGACTCTGAGAATAGAAATCTCTTAAATGCATAAACTCTTTTCTGTGTGCTGCTTTGAACAGTTACAGAATGACCTTCTTTTGTAATGCGGTACGTGTAGCATCTTGTGGGAAAAAGTTCAGATTGCAACAAGTAATAACCACAGTTTCTATCAAGTTGACTTTTGACAGAGTAGCAGTCATGTATCACTGCAAAGTGCAGAGGGGCTTACTATGGAGGCTGTTTGACACAGGAGGTAGATCTTCAGGTCCTTTAAGAAAAGCCTTGACAGACATCATGAGGCCAATGCTATCAGCTAATGACTCTGTTCATACCCAGGAGTGCTCCTGGGTCGAAGCCCAGACAGACTGAGATTGCAAGGTGTAAGCATGCCCAGTAGATGGGAATGGTGCCCAAGGGACCGTGACACATGTGGCAGAGGCTCAGGAGCCTGTGGCTACCAGAGTCCTCTGGGAAGAGTGTTGCACAACCACAGTCTGAGCCTGCAGATGGCACCCCTTTGCTATTCTACCACATATAAAATCTCAGCTGTGCAACTCTCCCATTTTCTGCTGCAATCCATGTCAACAGCAGCAGGAGGAGGCTAGGTAGTACCTGGACATGCTAAACAGCTAGACCATCCCAAAGTCTTGTATGTATGATTAGACAGTTGTCATGGAAGATCAAGCATGACTTTGGTCTTGGATATATATAAAAAAAAAAAAAAAAAGTCTGCATAACTTCAACATGAGAACATAGGGCCTGATTAGCAGTAGTCAGAGAGACATTCTCTTGGACCTTGACATATCTGAGACTATGGCTTTTCTCATAACCCCAGCAGGTTGGCAGGGTAACTGTCAGATTGGAGGACAAGAGAGTTCTGAACATAAAGGCATCCTTAAAGAACAAAAGGTGGACTGTTGCTCTACCTCCAGAAGCCTGCCACCCGGCAGAGTTTTTTTAAGGCAATCAGGCCTTTCAGCAGCCTGAGCTTGCCACTCACCAGAAGATACCTAGGCAGCCAGCATCTTTTACACAGATGTCTCACCAGCTTGGAGACTTTCAAGATGTGCCTTGGGGTTTTTCAGGTAGTTCAGTCATTT
This sequence comes from Megaceryle torquata, assembly GCA_024611175.1. Taxonomy (NCBI): domain Eukaryota; kingdom Metazoa; phylum Chordata; class Aves; order Coraciiformes; family Cerylidae; genus Megaceryle; species Megaceryle torquata. Next base: position 4,751 of record JANIJG010007386.1, read on the forward strand.
CATGAACTTTCATCTGTCTAGGGAAGAGATAGATGAGTTCCTCCCCCAAAACAGTCTCTGAACTCTGAGACAACCTTGAGTGGTAGCAAAACACTGGTGAGCAACTTTTCATGTTTCCCAGTCATCCTTAGCAGTGAGTTTAGCATGTGATATAACAACCAGAGATGATTCTAAGGTAAAGTTCTCAAACATTAAGCTATGAATGACAAGAGCTGATGTTGGCTTAGGATGCTGTCTTAGAAACTCATCCTCACTCCAAACTTCACACGGTCATTAGCCTCTTTAGACAGTTCTGCTCTTTTTATAGGTGCCCTTGCTCTGAGGGTTCACTCTATGCACAGACAACTGAAGCATACACATATGCAAACTGTAGTAAATATAATATGTCCCTATCAGACATTTTAGTTAAGCACTCTGAGATGCATCTGATTTCTGATGGTATAGTCCAATCTTTTCAGGAAAGCCTGACAATAGGTATTTTTATTTTGATATAAAACTATCCTGTGCTTCAGTGACTTTTTTTTTTTCTTCTGTGGTCTGTCACAGGGATGAGGGCAAATAATCCTACTGAACAGGTAGGTTCACTGAAGGTGTTATCAGACCTGAGTACAGATCTTTCATGCAACAGGTTCTCCCACCAGTCCCAGATATTTCCAAGTAGCTTTTGACATTTTCTATTGTTGGATTTGCTCAGTGTTGAGATAATTCCCCTCTGAACAAGACAGGAACATGTTCATTGACCTGGAAAACTACAACCTGTTTCTCCTCTTCACTTGGAATATTAATCTTGAAATTCTGATGCTTGCCACCAGCAGCTAAGTCTCATTGCTTGGTAAGTGGGTAGCATAAGTCATAGTGCTATGACCTTAATGCTGAGCCTGCTTAATGCCTACAGCTATATAGAAACTGATAAAGTTCCCCCATCTATGATCATAGGTATTCTTAGCTCACTTAGTGAAGTGAGAGCATTCTGAGTCTAATTTCACAATTCTAGCTTCATACCTTATCTCTGCAGTGAGCTCAAGGTATGGGGTCTGAGAGGATAAATCAGGGTGTTGCTATGGAATTGCATTCAGGATCATGGGAGAAGTACAGGAAAGTCAAATACACTCTGAGTACTGGAGAATCCTACAATAAAGGGCTGTGCTGCTTTTAAGAAACAGCCTGACTGATTCCCACCAAAGGCAACCAAATTTTGGATTGCATGAGAAATACATCCGCTTCGGTTTTGAATTGTTCCTTCTCAAGATATTTCTGTATGAACAAAATCTGAAGAATAGGACAAGATTTCATAACCATATTGAGTGTATCAGTCCTGCAGTAGCTCACTTCCTGTTTTCCCCAATTAACCTGAACGTATTATGTCTGTCTTTTCCATAATGAGCTCTACTCAGAACTTGATGCTCCCTAGGCAAGAGGTCATAACAATATCATTAAGTCTTTTTCTGTAAGCCTCCTACAGAAATAAAGCTTAAAAATTGTGAGGGAAAAAGTAAGGCAGTCACCTGACTCCTTAAGGACTTTTGTCTAACCACTATATTTTTATCACTTTTTTTCAGATGAGGACAGCTGTAAATATTTAAACATATTTGAGCATGAAAGAAGAATTTGTTAAACTGTATCTGTCAGGTGCTAAATGTCCTACAGGCACCTAAAATAGATGGGCCCTGCCTTACCTGAAGGATATGCTGAGGCAGTGAGTTCTTCAAAGCATTATTTTCAGACACGTTATTTCCTGTCTGATATTTCCACTGATGATAGTGGGTCTCCTCTACAAGCCTGACTGCCCACCTCTTGCTTGTTCTTAAGCCTGGAAGAAACATCCTCTCATCTGGTCTAACTTCCTGACTAGAAAATTTCACTGTGTTACTATGGATAGAACTTCGTAATCTGTATATGGTTAACGTTTATATTTCAAAAAGAAACATTCTTCTGGTTTGTAAACAAACAAACAAATCAGAGAATCTGCACTCCCCTGTCTGCTCCTAAGGTTACTTGCTCTTTCAGCTAAAAATCTCTGCGTTTTCCTCTAATTTGACTTCATCTTCTGAAAATCAGTTCATGTTATGCTTTTCTCCATTAGTCTAAAGAGCTTGTAAGTACCAGGCGTTTTCTCCGCATGAAACCAGTTATTCACTACAATCACCTTACTCTAATATAAGTAGGACTGGATTTCAGTTTGGTTTCAGAATAATACATGACAGATTAAAAACCCAGGTAGTTCAGTAAGCCTTGAAGCTAATCATAGAATCATAGAGTTGTTTTGGTTGGAAGAGACCTCTGATACTATCAAGTTCAACTGCCCACTCAGTACTGTCAGGTCACCACTAAGCCATATCTCTCAGCACCACATCTATATATGTCTTTTAAATACCTCCAGGAATGGTGACTCCACCAATTCCCTGGTTTGTTTTCCTGTGGATTTGTATTTCACAGTTGGATTCTCTGCTGTCTCAAGAGCACATATTGGTCCAAGGTTCTCCCAGCAGTAAAACCAATTCATCATCATCATCCATGTGGATTCTCTGGTCTAATAGTATAGTTGAGCACTTTATAATGTTTCTTCCCTCTCTGATGAGTTATTCTCTTGGAACTTGTAGGAAGACAAGGGATATAAAGACTGATAGAAATACATAGGTGATGTGATCAGTTAAAGGCTATTTCCATAGGGAACCAGACAGTTATATGAAAAGTAAATACTGGCTTTTACACCTTTGCAGTGGAAAATGGCTTCATTTGAACTGTCTCGTTTTCAAGATCTTTTTTTGTTATCACCATTGTGAAACCCACATACTGGGAACCCCACTAAGGCAGTGGGTGCTACAGTTGTACAGCAGCTCCAAAATTCAAATCTTTGCTGTTGAAAATCAGGCAGCCAGTTTCTTGTCATTTGAGCTTAGGGACACCAGGGAATTCTGTACCATATGGTACCAGAATATTTGTCTTCTGCCAAAAATCTCTGTCTCCCCATCCTCTGCTCCAACCTCATGGCCTTTTTTCCTTAACAGTCAGTTACGTCAGGTATAACTGATATTCTTAGCACAAGAATTTACTGATCTCCTCAAAACAAAGGATTGTTACGAGGTTTCTGCATCTTTGTACAGGGGGCTACAGTATGTCATGTACTTGTACTGTCAAGAGTCCCAACGGTGATAGGTGCCACCTGTTAAAACACTGCTAAAACTGTTTATGGATCTTGCTTTGTGGAAAACACTGTCTCTAACCCTTGTAACCTGTAACCTTTCACATTACAAAATCTGACTGTGTGTTACGGGCAGTGCCCAAATAAGACTAGGTGCTGTCATCTGCGATCAGTGTGGTATGCAAACTGCTTCCTTTGGTGTCTCCTACATAAAAAAAAAATATCCGAAACAGGTACTCTACTTGTAATAGATGAGTAAAGTTTCCTCTTTTCCATTTGCTACTAAATAAGCAAAATGTTGGACTGATAAGGACTAAACTCTGCCTTTTCCTAAACAAAATTGGAATAGGGGTGGCACTGTGCCTCTTCTGGCACTTGGTTTTAAAAATTTGCTCATTGTGTGCTGCAGCCAAAGGAAGTGTGGTGTGAATGAAGCTGGAGAGGCCTTGGCTGTCCTCCAAGCTTAAAAGCTGAGTTATCAAGACATTGCAGAAGCTGTTGTGTCATCAGAGTGCTTCAAAGTACACTGAAGCCTTACATTTGAAAGCTCTGCTGCCTGTCTCTCCTGGCTTGGTGACTGTCTATCTTACTTTCTTACTACCTCCTGGATGTACCTACAGAATGGTACTGGATTCAGAGCAAGCCTGCACTGCATGACATTTTGCAGGTGAGATAACCTGAGAGAGAATGCGGAAGAAATTTTGCAATCGTTATTAGTGATTGCACTTTAATGTTGAATATAATTTTTGTGCATTTTTCTCCTACTGGAGAAACAAGACAGAGAAAAATGTATTATTCCTATCACAGGATGGGGCTGTAGACATGGGGAGTTAGAAACAAAATTACTGGCCTGGTAATAAAAACATCTGTGACAATAATTGTCCACGTAGATCTGATGATGGCCATACATGGAAACATTTCTCCCAATAAATCTGAAGGAACTGTAAGTACAAATAAATTCATAGAAGAACATTTAAGACCGACTGTTCCACAATAAGAAACCCTAATATTGTTGCTTTTAAAAAAATATAAGGCAGCTCAAGTCAGCAAAATATTTACTTACTGTATCATTTAAGGCATTTCTTTGTCAAATATTTTGAGAGGTATTGCGTATAAACCTTAATCTGAAAGGTAAGTATACTACCTTCCCTTCAAAAGAGGAAAAACTGAGGCGTAGATCCTAAACTTGTCCTCTTTCCTAGGAATAAGTTTGAGACCAGAACAGAAATCACAGATTGTCATGCTAGAGTTCTTGCTTAGAGACAATTTCAATTTTCAGATTTTTATTAATTTAGGATTTAAGGTTACTCAGGAATTTCACTTTTGAAGTTTTATACACCTCAAGAAGTGGGATCTCTTAATCAGTTTAAATAGTGGTCTTAAAGATCAATTCAGGCACTTTCTGTTCTTAAGGTAAATGAATGCCATTTTGAAAATTGGCATATATATGAAGGCTGAAGGTTTGTTAATTTCAGTTCAAGAAAGAGATAATGGTTTATGTTCAAAATGTACAGTCGTGCATTGTATTTAAATATTCCTTTACAGAATATAAGGAGTGGATAAAGCAAATCTGGAGTTAGTGGAATTCATATGCTCCCCTCTCTGAATGCAAAAATTTATCTTTTCTACTCTCCTCAAGTCTCCTCATTAATTCCCAGACTATTAGCTTTTAGTTTTGTTCAGTGCTTCACGTGAAAGCTTAACCTGCTATTGAGCTTCTTTTCTGTTTCTGAACCTGTACTTCCATACAATTTTCTCCAATTAGCTAAGAAAAAAAAAGTTGCCAGAAATGTAATTTAACTCTTTACAATATTTCTTTTGCTATTAATCTGTATAATTAACTGGGTTGGACTTCCACAGAAAAGTGTTAGTCATTTATTTTTACTTATTTCCATGTAGGAAAAAAAAAAATATCTAAGAGTAATATCAAATTACTCATGATGTTATTTTATCTTAAGTCACATAACTAGGCCCTGGAATTAGGGAAGAGGTACAGCAAAGATGACAGATGTCAGAAAAACTGACACACTTTAGTGAACTGCAGAATCATTTGTGTCTTAAGTTTGGGGAAATTATTAGTGAAATTGGATATAAGAAAAAGGAGAATAAAATATTAGAAGCAATGTTATAAATAGATTATTGAAAACTATTTGGTAGCTTTCAAAGACCTGAAGTCAGCACGTGTATATATGCAAGACTAGAAATCTAAGTTGCTACTGAACTAGAGATCAGAGTTGAAAACACAATACCTGACAAAAGAGGCCCCCATTTAAACCTTGATATATATTTTTGGAATCATTGAATTCTGGGTTCTCTTATGCACCCAGCATGAAAATCAGAAAGAAAGAAAATGGAGTGGAAATTTTAATGACCACTTTTAGAAATTAAATTTCTCAAAGTGACCCAGCTCTTAAAATATAAGTAGAATCAAAAGTAAAATGACCACACTACTGGCTTTTGGAGCATGACATTTTGACATTTCTCTGATTCAAACCAACATTTGCTAAAGAAACTTTCAAGATAGTCCCTAGAAAAAACCACAGTATTGAAAACGTACTCTATTTCTTTTGAAATATAAAGATAACAGTAGGAATACATCGTGGCCTTTTGCTAATTTGAAAGTACAGAAGTTTGAAACAGAGATATTTGAAACCAGAAAGGAAGCTTATAATCTGAATAATACATACTGTACATTTTGTAATTTTTATTGCATAATGCCACAATTTATTTACTATGCTAATGGTGTATGTGAGGATTTTCTTTTAAGGTAATTAAAATTGGTGATAAGAAGGAACCATCCAGAACACCCTATGACTGATTAACAACAGAACTGAAATGTCTTTACACTGTAGAATTCATTTGCTCATTTTTGCTGTAATGAATCAACACATCTGTAAAGCTATAGGCTTTTTATAATGGATAATGGGAGCTTTTGTGCCTTCTGATGATGAAAGTGAACGTGTTGATTTTTATAAAGACTAATATGAGACTATTTCTTAAATATTCAGCCATAACATGACACCTATCCCTATCAAACCTTTTTCAGAGCCTGAAACAACATGGGGAAATTATTAATGACACCATGTGGAGATGCAATATGAGAAACTACTCTGTCCTGTTGCTGAATTTCCAGGTCAACAGCTACAGCTGTTCCCTTCTGGTTGACACCTAGCCGAACATAAGCCAGCAGTGTGCCCACGTGGCCAAGAAGGCCAACAGCATCCTGGCTTCTATCAGGAATAGCATGACCGGTGGGAGAAGGGAAGTGATGGTGCCCCTGTACACTGGTGAGGCCACACCTCAAGTACTGTGTTCAGTTATGGGCCCCTTACCACAAGAAAGATATTTTGTTGCTGGAGCAGGCTCAGAGAAGGGCAACCAACCTGGGAAGGGGTCCTGTGAGGAGCACCTGAAGGTACTGAGATTGTTTAGTTTGAAGAAGAGGACTCTGAGGGGAGACCTCATCACACGCTACAGCTACCTGAAAGGAGGTTGTAGTGAGGTGGGTGCAGTCTCTTCACTCAAGTAAATAATGACAGGACTGGAGGAGATGGCCTGAAGTTGCACCAGGGGAGGTTTAGAATAGATATTAGAAATAATTTCTTTACTGAAGGAGTAGTCAGGCACCAGAACGGGCTGACCAGGGAGGTGGTGGAGTCACCATCTCTGGACGTGCTCAAAAAATGTGTAGATGAGGCACTTCAGGACATGATCTAGGGGGATGGTGAGGTGTTTTTTATGTGGGTTTTGGTTTAGTTTGGTTGGTTTGTTTAGTTCTTGTTTGTTTAGGTTTTTTTGATGGTTGGATGTGGTGATCTTAGAGTTCTTTTCCAATTGTAACAATTCTGTGATTCCATGATTTTGCACCTGATTCAGGCATTATACAAGCATATCACAATTCTTTGCTGAAGGAGTTCTTCTGTTGGTCATAGCCACTTCCACAGGAAGACACATTAAATTGAATCCAGAACTGCACTTTGGTATCACCCCAGAATTATCCTAGATAATTCTAGAAAACAGTATATGATTCTTAATATTTCTGTATGGTTATTTAGTGTCATTTAATGTAACTGTAATAAATTCTGGTTTATCTTTTGGATACGGACCCATGCATTCCTGTTTTCAAATATATGTGTTAAGCTATTACAGTATGTGGCTTATTTTCAAAAGCTGCTTGTGTATGGTATAACATAAGTATTCCTATATGGTGTAATGGTAAAGCTGTCGTGACTTTTAAATTAATAATTTCTTGAAGAGTCATGAGACCTTTTCCTTATTGGTTTTGAAGACAATTTTCCAGGAAAAAAAAAAAAAAAAAATCCAGTATTTTAAACAGTTTGAGGTTTTTGAACACTTCTCAATATCAAAAACCTGTTATCATCTTAGAATTTTCTATCGGTATCTGTTCAATAGATATAAGTATTTCAGGAAAGGGGATAATCTAGTGTTATTTTTACTGGGAAAGAAAAAAACCTAAAAAACAAACCCTCTTCCTGAATAGCTACGAGTACGTTACTTATTTATATCTACACAGCCGATGGTTCACCCAGCCCCGGCAGGTGCCGTCTGCCCCGTTTCAAACGGGGGTGGCGAGGGGCGGGGACAAGGAGAGCGACAGCCCCAACGCAAAAGCGCGTCTCGGTGTCCTGCTGGGAGGCTCGGGACGGTGACCACCCCCCGTCGCAGTGAAGAGGGGAACCCCAGAAGAATGGACACCCACGTCCCGCCTCTCTCTAGGATATCTCCGGGGAAAGGTACTGTGCCTCCCCCACGCCGCCCTGCCCGCCATGGAGACCACCCGGGCAGCCCCGCCGCCACTCCCAGGGTGTCCCCCACAGCCCCCAGCCAGGAGGCGGGAGCGGCGCACAGCCCCAGCTCTCGCGATGGCGGCCTGACGCCGCCGCCAGGCGGTTGTAACGGCCGTCACCCGGCAGTCTCCGTTTGCGGCGGCGCAGCCAATGGGAAGGCGAGACGCTCGGGCGGGGCTGGGGAGCCCGGCCAATCGGAGGGAGGGGCGGTGCGTTTAAACAGCGCAGGGGGGGTTGAAAGTTGTGTTCCCAGGTAGTTTGCAGCAGTTGCCTCGCCATGCCCGGCCGCCCTGACGACTACGAGGTGCTGCTGACCATCGGGGCCGGCTCTTACGGCAAGTGCCGCAAGGTGCGCCGCAAGTCCGACGGCAAGGTGAGGCGACGGCGGGGTGGGTGCGGGGGTCCGCGGCACCCCAGCAGTACCGTTGCTGTCGATTTCAGCTTGATGCCGGTGGCTTTCTGAGAGAAGCGAGTGGTTTTGAAAAGCCCTTCTTTACCCCCCCGCAGGTTTCTACCTTGCGTGCAAGTCATTCCAGAAGGTGTTTTGTTTTGTGTTTTCCTCGCTAGATTCTGGTATGGAAGGAGCTTGACTATGGCTCAATGACCGAGGGGGAGAAGCAGATGCTTGTTTCGGAAGTGAATTTGCTTCGGGAGCTAAAACATCCGAATATCGTCCGGTATTACGATCGGATCATCGACAGAAGCAGCACAACTCTGTACATCGTGATGGAGTACTGCGATGGTGGGGACCTGGCTAGCTTAATTGCGAGGTGCATAAAAGAAAGGCACGTGAAATCTGTTTGATCTGTTTGTGGCACTCTTGGAGTATTTAGCATAAGGTGTCTTGGCCAATCAAAAGTGGAATGTGTCTTTTCTTAACAACTTTAGCTTTAATCCTCTGGACCTAGCAACTCTCTGAAATGTGAAAGGTTTTGTGTAATACTGTAACACCGATGGGACTTGCACTAATGAATTTGCAACTCATTCCATGTTTATGTTAAAATAGTAAAAAAAAAACCACACACACAAAAAACCCCATGAGCTCCCTTTTTAGGCAGAAGCTGTTAAAGGGTTTCTGCATGCAGTGCTGTGCATGGGGTTGAAAACAAACCAGGAAGTTTTAGTTCTTGCAGATAAGTAGCTTGATCTGTGGTGGGTTCTTCTGGCTTGCTTATCAGTAAAACTACTTGTACCCTAGTTTTTGTTAGAATACTAAAGTGTATATAAAAGGAAAAAGTGATTTTTGAATGTGTTGTTAAGAGCTACTTTATGTGCCTGCATATAAAGCTGGTGGAGACACCAAGTTGGTAAGACTTCACTCTGGTCTAATATTATACTTAGCAGCCTACTTCTTAATTACAACAACAGCTTTCACATTCTTAAATCAAGCAAGTATATGATGCCACCTGTGTTTCTTTGTGAGAATAGTCTAATGTGGTGCTGCAGCTGCCTCCAAACATCAGTGTTTTCATTTTAGGTAGGTAATACTGAAAATCAGTCCTGGCTTGGCGCTGTTGCATATTGCCTCTTATAAACAGATGACAAGATACTGTTATCGTAAGTGATCAAGGAACTACTCTAGTCACAAAAATATCAAATTTATAATTGTATTGTAGGTAATGGAAATGCTATGTATTTGTTAAACTCCTTAAGGGAGGAAGGAAATATTACAGGGATTCTGCAACAAAAGTCTAGATGTCTTCCAACATATTTGGAGTGGTTTTGTTTTTCTTAACTTAAATTTCCATTTTTAAAAATAGCATCTGTAGATGCTTGTTGCTGTTACCTTTCTATAAAGGTAGTAGGGTTGTGATTGTTTTATAATAGTACTAAAAAAAAGTTACAGAAGTAAGACTAGCAGCAACTACTGAAACTGATGTATGCTCAGAGAATGCCTTTGTTAAACTATGTGTTCATCTTTCAGGCATTACCTGGAGGAAAGCTTTGTTCTCAGAGTATTGACTCAATTGACATTGGCCTTGAAGGAATGTCACAGACGGAGTGATGGTGGAGTAACTGTGCATCGTGACCTAAAACCAGCAAATGTCTTTCTAGATGGCAAGCAGAATGTGAAACTTGGAGACTTTGGACTGGCTAGGATACTGCATCATGACACCAGCTTTGCCAAAACATTTGTTGGGACTCCATATTATATGTCTCCAGTAAGACCTCCCTTCTGTGTCTTTTCTTTCCTCTGAGATCTGTTTTCTGCAGTGTCGCTCTTGGAGTCTATGAATGTTTGGGAGGTTTTAATGAGGAGTTACTAGTCTTAAATGCAGGTGACTCTTTCTCATAGAGTGTATATGTTCTGAAGAAGGTTATTTTGTAGGGGTTTTTCACCTCCTTTCTTCCCCACACCATCACTAACTAGGACTTTAATTCATAGTGGAAGTGAATAAATGTGTTATTCCATGATGTGGTGCATTTTGTGTGGGAAAGATTAATGCTGTCTGAAATACAGAATTGTATCAACTGAAGATTGGTGCAGCACTTCACTGGTGTAGTACTGCCATAGCTTCTTAATATTCTGCTAGTAAGCGTAGCTGGGGAGGTTAATTAAGATGAGAACTTAAAAGTAACCCCAGTAAATAATGGTTTAAGGTTTGAACAGTAGGTGGTTATCCTTCAATAGTGGAACACTGCTATTAATAAGCAGTGTTTAATATATTAATAAGCCTAAGATTGTTCTCTTTCTTTAGGAACAAATGAACCTCATGTCATACAATGAAAAATCTGACATCTGGTCTCTAGGATGTCTCCTGTATGAATTATGTGCTCTCTCGTAAGTATAGTAGTGTGGTAAAGAATGTGGAAACACAGCTGTTAATGCAGGTAGGGTTAAATTTTGTGTAGATAAAAGCAAAAGGTTTTGAGACCACTCCTAGACTTTTATATCTGTATTGACCTTTACATTAGGTGGCTAAAATCAACCTCCAATGGCAGCTTTTTTCTTAGTCTGAAAAATTTAATGAAAATAAGGCCTATAAAACTAGTAAAAGGATTAAAGAAAAATGTTTTTCCTCAGGCCTCCATTTAGAGCTTACAACCAAAAGGAGTTAGCAGAAAAGATAAAGGAAGGGAAGTTTAGGAGAATACCCTATCGTTACTCGGAGCAGCTGAATGAACTTCTCAAAGAGATGATGAACGTAAAGGTAAGAATTACTATTTTTTTTTTTTGAATCTAGAATTCAAACCAGTACTAAAATACTGGCTTTTCTCAATTATGCAACAAACTGATCTGAAGTAGTGTTTGCTGTTGCCTTGTCACGAGCAAAATCCCTTGTAGGGGGAAGGAAGGAGGAATTGTGCCTTGAGTCCTTTAAACAAAGGCAGCAGCTCAAATGTTAGACCAGGTTCACAGGACAAAAAGAGGCAGTCTCTCTATTGGCTTGTACAAAATTTCCTAACAGTTGCTTAACAAGGTTTTACACCTTCAGGGTTAAAATGGTTCCAGTGTGTTTGGAAGCTGGTATTTTGTCTTAATCTCAGATTTTGCTTTATATGGCTAATGTATAGCTCTCCCCTCCATGGCTGGTGTGGGGGTGTTGAGAAGGATACTGCATGGAACAACAAAGCTGTAACAAAAATTCAAGTCCCCAACAGTTGTATGGATCCTTTGGGAATCAAATGGCATGTAGAGATGCAGGGCATTGGATCCAGAACCTACTGACAATTGCCTCTGTAGGCTCACCACCCCATTCTGTCTCTGACAGGAGTAGGTGCCTGGGCTGGGAGAGCCAGGCCTCTGAAGCTGAAGGCTGGTAACAGCCTCCTCTCTTAGCTTTTTGTCATCTGTGCTACCCCTTCCAAACTCCATTTTTCCCAACCTCCTCAACTTCTCCTTCACTGTATAGCTCTTCAGCTAGATGCCATCTCTGGTGGAAATTCCCTTACCTGGGAATCTCTGGCCTTAAATGTTTCTTGGTTAGAGATGAAACTGTAATGTCTTTCTTTTAGGATTATTGCCGACCTTCTGTTGAAGATATTCTGCAGCATCCTTTGATAGCAGATTTGGTGACAGAAGAACAAAGACAAAATTGTGATAAAAGAGGCCGGAGATCATGGGAGCCAGAAAGGCTGCAGCATTCAGATGCTGCAGCAAGTGAACTGAAACGGAAGGAACAGCAATTACAGGAGCGAGAACAAGCCATTAAAGAGAGAGAGCAACGTTTGGAGCGTATGATATTTCACTTTGGGAAAGGGGTGGTGATGGGATTCTGATTCAAAAGAATAAATGCAGAAGTAGGAAAGGCAGTCTTCAAACCCCTCATTTTAATGCACTAGGATATTGTACCCCTGCATTCACTACTAGAATTCCGTCTAAAGACTAAACCAAGAATGCTTGGGATTACTCATCTATACTAGTTCTTCTTTTAAGTTACTAAGATACAATTGGCAGTTTGGATATAGAAGTTTGGTTTGGGAAGATTATCAACCATGAGTGGTAATTGAGAAAGTACAGAGAAAGATAGGGTCAGAATATATTGTTCTACACTATGCTGTGTAGGTTGCTTCTCACCTACTCTGCCTAAGTTAACACTAGCTATACTAATGTGTAATCTAACATGAACCTAATATTGGAGCAAAACACCTACTTTTCATAAAAGTGTGCCCTACAGGTAGCTTACCTGTGAAACTGTGTAGTTGGTTAGCCCTCAGGTATTGAGATTCTCTGTCCATGTAAAATACCTCTTTGCATATACAGTATGTTCTGTAATTCAGATTTTAATAATATATCGTTTTCTGGGCCTGAATAACTGCTGCTGTAAATAGGGTATTTAGTCATACCTGAATTATAGGATCTATCTAAATATTTAGATCTGGTGTCACGTGTGCTATGAGTTAATGTGCAGAATAGAAAGCTGCTATAGCTTCATAGTTGCATACATGGCAGAGTTTGGGGAGTGGGGGGTGGGGAGAAGCATGCCTGGATTTTCAGAGTTCTTGCCCCGTGCTTTATCAGAGGGTTCATAAAGGTGTAGCTACACAGCAGTTATCTTTGTTTAGAGCCATAGAAACAGAAATATGGGTGCTTCTGACAGGCTATTACTGTGTTGGTTTTTTCTGCAAGAATATCTATCATGCACAATTAGTCTACCTTTTAACATTTGCACTTCAACGCTGCATGCTACTGTATTTCTATTTGCAGAGAGAGAACGGGAACTCTGTGTTCGAGAGAGACTGGCAGAGGACAAACTTGCTAGGTATCTTGCTAACCCATAATTGCCTATCTTAGAAACTTTTTACAATCTTACATCAAAAAGCTTAAACTTCTCTTTTTGAAACAGAGCTGAAAACTTGATGAGGAACTATAACTTCTACAAAGAGAAGAAGACATTAGCTTGTGCAGATGGTCCAGGTATGAATATACGCAAGAAGCCACTTGCATTGATAAATGTAGGCTGCTATGACCACCAGAAGAATGTCCCTGAGGTTCAACATGCTAGATATAGTCCCACTGTAGCAATCCAAAGCCCAGTTATCTCTACGTGGTTGGGAAGAGACTACTGATTTTCTAATTTGCAAAAAGACTTAATGAATGATGCTCAACCATGAGTAGGAGTTAAGTGTCAGCACTGCAGTCTTGTGCTGTTTTGAAAAAGGAGATTCTTGTGGTAAGCTAATAAAAGTGCAGACTTGTAATCCAAACTTTTCTTGGAGCTGCACTTATTTTACTTGTGGATGTCTTTTTATAGACCTCTGTTTTGGTTAACTTTATTAAAAGTTACACATGTTTAATCACTTCAGCTTTTGTTCAACTTCCGAAGACTTTAATGTGGAAAATATTTGTTGCAAGTGGCCCAGCTGTAACTGGTGCATTGTATAAGCTCTGAAGAATACATACTGCTATTATCCTCTCCCCTCTAACTCTCTCTAGAGAAAGAGAAGAAAAAGGAGGAAAAAAAACCCCACAAAACCACACCCCCCAAAAAAACCTCCACACACCAACACCCCAACCTCTTAAAAAAAAAAAATCCTGAACATATATATAACTCTATATAGAATCATAGAGTTGTCAGGGTTGGAAGGGACCTTAAAGATCATCCAGTTCCAACCCCACTGCTAATGGCAAAGACACCTCCCACTAGAGCAGGTTGCTGAGAGCTCCATCCAGCCTGGTCTTAAACTTCCAGGGATGGGGCTTCCACCACCTCTCTGGGCAACCTGTTCCAGTGTCTCACCAACAACCTATAATCTTTTTATAGTACTTTTTACCCCCTAACTATATGACTCTCACTTCTGGCCCTGGTTCAGTATTCACTATCACCAGAGGTAGTATCTTTTAATACTAAAAATTATTCAAGTATCTATATGCATTTTGAACTATTGGTAGAATATTAAAGGGCTGGGTCCAAAGTAGTACACTTGAACAAAGAAATGTGAACATCCAACAATTCATTTTGTTTTGGTCAGATAAAGCAAGGTAAGCATGTCCCTGTCTTTTAATACAAGTAGAACTGATGTAATTTTTTTTTTCCAAGAAATGCCTATCACAGCAGGAAAGAACATAAGTAAAATGCCATCAGGAGTTAGTGATACTTAAGCTATTTCTTACATTCCTATCAACTTTGAGAATTCCACTTGTCTCAACGTATTATCTGGCTTTGATACATTAAAATATAAAATTAAGAATAAACTTATTATTGTGCTTTCTGATAATGTGTCTAATGTGGGATGATGGAAGGTCAATGACCTTCAGCATTTGCTTATGTTCTTTTCTGCATCTCTCATCTCTTTAGATGATGTTTTGACCTTAACAGGGGTATTAGTTTTTGAAGATGAGCAAAGCTACTTTTGAGGGTTTAATGCCTCAAGACAGACAATGCAGAAAACTTAATATAGTTACAAGACTGACCAAATCTTGCAGTACTTGTAGATCACTTATTGCAATGTTTGCTACTCTTCCACCTCATTCCATGGCATTCTTTTAATACAGTTTCTAAAATACCTCTTCTGAGGTGAGGGGACTGTTTCCCCAGTTGTTCGCAAGAACAGTTGCTTAAGCATTACTGTATTCTTCACAACTGCATTGCATCTTGCACATCTCTTAAATCCCTAATTTCTCCTCAAAGTCATTTGTGTAGTTCACACCACAATAAAATGGAATGCTAAAACCCCTGTTTTAAAAAACAGCATCCTACAGCCTACCCTATTTTTGCAGGTATTTTCTGATTCTTAGAGAAGAATTTAATATTAAAAACAGAATATGAAACTCTTTATAGTTTTATGTTCTGTTTTAACAGAATGTTGAAGAGTTCACTCTCCTCTTCATTTTAGTTCTTACTCCTGTGCTTTTTGTATCCTTTCTCTAGCCTAATGAATTGAAAAATAAGGCTTAGTCAGGGGTAAGCTTAGCAGAGTTAGACCAAAATTAAAAAAAAAACAAAATCCCACTTCCAATTAAGCTCTTACAAAAGGTAACTTAGGTGTTTTAGTGGATTTTTTTATGGTATTTTTTTGTACCTTGGATCAATAAAACGAAGTAACTGCCTTTTGATTGTAGCAGTAATATACAGGCTGAAACATAGCTATGCTATAGGGATTCCTGTTCTGGAGGCTGCAGTGAAAGTAACTTGTTAATTTTTAATATTGAAGCTCATTATTCATTAAGACAGAATCTAATTTGTAACCCATTGTCTTAATACAAGGATAGAGTTGGAACAATTCACTGGGCAGTTTGGGTCTGCCCCTGCTATGAAGGAAATAAAAGGTTTTTCAGTAGCTGAGAGACTAATTCTCCATTTACCTTTAGAACAGGATTACATAACTGTTTAATTTCTGGCCTTCAGAAGAAACTCAATGTTTGTTTGGGTGGTTTTTTTTTTTCCTTAAGTCAGCTAATATTTCCACAGGTGTTGGAAAGTGTACCCTAGAAACTACAGTGGCATATATCCTTTTATCACAATAATTTAAAAGCCTTGTTTTAGATTTTTCCTTTAAAAGTAGAAAAGAATAGTTGCTATGAGCTGAAATGCACTTAATTAGATCCCTTAAAGGTAGGGCTAGATAGCAAAATGGCTAACATGGTTAAATGTCATAAACTAAGCAATAAATGTTGAAAGATGCACTAATTCAGTACTTATATTTTTATTTCTTAAGATAACAAACTCCTGCTCCCCTTTTCTACAACCAAGAAGAAAGTACACTTTGATGGAAGTGAAGAGAATGCTGTGCCTCCTGTTGATTTGGAAAACTATCCCATTTCTAAAGGGAAATGCTTTGATCTCAAAAAACGCCTCTATGCTGCAAATCTACGTGCTAAAGCACTGTCTGAACTGGAAAAAGACTATCAGCTGAAGAGCAGACAAATTTTGGGCATGCGCTGAAACTGTAACATAGATGTAAAGTATTTAACTTTTTAAAGTTGATTGAACATCTAGGAAGATACTTGTGTCTCCCTCTCTTAAGCTGGAACCTCCTGAAAATTTAACAGTTGTTATGGAAACTCTTAGTCAATGATACATAGTTTATGATAAAGGTCTAAGAGATTATATTATGAAAACAGGTGATTTTGATACCAAATCAAACAAACTGAACGAATTGTATTATTAAAGAAAAAATATTTTGGTCCTCCTTGTGTTTATCATACATTACTCTTCTGAAGGTATGAAGAATCAATGTTGTAAAACAGATTTATTTTTTTTTTTAAATCTAGGGGAAGTTTTTATCAGTTATGTTAAAATGATGCTGTATGTAATGTACAGTACTTGAAAAATGAAGTATTGATATCTTGTAATGTGGCAAAACAGTGGCTTTTTGTGCTTGGAAATATTATTTAGCTATCAAAAGAGCAAAAATATTTTATTCTATCTCTTCCTACTAAGTAGGTGAGCTATCAAAGCAGCCTATTTTTAGTTTAATGTCTTTTGAGTGAGTGGGTCTGTTTAGCATAACTGATGAGTTTATATTCATCAGATGAATGGCTTGTCCACTATCTCCTGAAAGTCTTGCTTCAGGACATAGCATTTGAAAGTTCATCTTCTTTGGTGTTATAAACTGATCCTCTGAGACTGCTGTGCTGGATGGGACACCATCCATGGTATTAGCACATGGGTCTTGGGGAGGGGCAATTGTACTTAGAATGGAAAATTCTTATTTTTTTCAAGCTTATGAAGTATCTTCACCTTTCCCTTCACAATTCACTTCTAGAGAAGGAGCTGCTTGCTTAAAGTGGTGTAATTTCACAACCTTATCTAAGGAGCTATTCTAGATGGTTTTTATTTGAAAAAAGAGAGAATTCTTATTTGAAACATCAATTTCATTTGACATATTTGCTAACAGACAATATTTTTGTTACCAAACAATTGTTCTGCTCTAGCAGATTCTTAATCCCCCAGCAGAGCTTACCATATTTGCTTGCATAGTGGTTACTGGTTTTGCCACAACCTTTGCTTAAAAAAATTAGAATATGACCATTTTGTTTGCTAGTCTAAAACTACCCCTACTCTGGTGGTCATTGTGTGTGGTCAAATTATCATGGTTTTGAGATGGTTCTTAATATCTGTGGTTTTAAATTTTTAATATCTGAGCACAGTTTTTAATATCTGTGGTCAAAATATCTGTGCTAGGCGTAGTCTAAATATCTGGTGTGTACGCACAGCCAAAGTAGCCGTGCTGCACGGATCAGTGTAGCTTTCCTTCTGCATCCTTTTATATTTTTGCAGATTCTCACACATATTTGAGGGGTGAATCCCTGCTTTCTCTCCATGTTTGTACATTCAGATTTTTCTGTTCTGTGCCTCAACCAGAAAACCTGCAATGCGGTTCTATTTGCCTTCGTGTGGATCTTTATTTCATAGCCCACAAAAGAGCAAAGGGTAGGCTATGCAGGGGTGTTAGTCTAACCTGAAAAACATATGCAGTTTACAATAATTTTGTTGTATGATTTTTCATCCACAACATGCAGGCACCAATTAGTGAAAGGAGGAAACCAAACAACCAAGAAAATAAATTAGCAATGAATGATTCCGGAAAGACTGGATTGTGAAAGGGCTGGTGTTTGCAAATGCTTCGCTTTTAACAAGAGCAACATAAGACAATGGCTTGAGAGTAATTTTTTTTTTTCTATTTTTTTTTCCTTAGGAAATAGAGATTGAACAATTAATTTCTGCATTGAAAGTAAAATACTTTCAGAGCAATACTTGCAGCTTTCCTCTTCCTTTTAATTCTCTAGTGACCTCAAGATGGCACTGTTGCCCTGTAATTATTGGGAGTTTCCGTTAGTCTTCTAATACATTCATACACAATTTAAGATCTGATTTAAATATATTTTTATCTGGTTTGTTTCAGAAAATCATCAGTGTGTTGCTGCAAGGTGCTGATTTTCTTAGGCTATAGGTGCTTTAGTAATTGCTACCAATCTTTGATTTGCCATTTTACGTCTTTTATGTATGTTTCATAAAATTAGTGGAATCAAAGTCCTAGTTAACAGCTACACTGTTATGAATAACAAATGCTACAGAGGGTGCAAATTGTATCCATCACAATGGCAGTAATAAATGAGAACAGCTTAAGTTACGGCTGTAGCATTGAGATATTTAAGCTATGTTACTCAGAATGTTGTCTTGAAGTATTATCACTCTGATATGATAAATGCAGTGTTTCTTGAGGTTTTTGAAATGTGAACTTCCTATCAGTATTTGTCAAGCATAGGGGAATACATGCTGGAGAGGGTGTTTGCAGTCTCTTGGGGTTTTTGCTTTGGAATCCCAAAATTCACATTTTCCTAAAAAGGCATAATCTGTTTTCCCAGAGCACATGTGTAGCATTGGACTCTCATTCGGGATGTCATTTTCAAATATATTCAGGAAAATAAATAGAGCATTTATAGGAATAGTGACTGCTTATAGGATGCCTGCATCATGATGGGCATACTTAGGTAAGCAAAGGTGAATTTGTACATATGTATATGGTAGAGCTGAAGCCTTATAGGATGATAATAATGGTGTATGCTGTTGAATGTTGTGAGATAAATTCATTCATCTTTAATATGTATATCAGGAATTATAATAATATGTGTAGTTGTAGGCACATAAATGATATATAGAAGTCACCTCTGAAGTCACAGAAGTTTTACGTGCATAGAACACAGTTTAGCTCAAGGGTAGACTGAAGGGAGTTTTCATCATCTTTGAGAAATGCCGATCAGATCCCTGATTTTCAGCCTTCATGTGTGACCTTGATCAAAACCCTGTCCCGGGCCTTAGGTTCCCTTCAGTAACAGGCTTGTCAGGGGGCGGTGCTCAGGGACAGCACTGGAATACTGTACAGGTCTGCACTTTGGGCAGACTTTTGGTGGCAGTGGTGCAACTACTTCGGTCTCCTACTTTGGGCAGCTGTGCATATACTAAGGAATAGAATTTTGGGGGGAAATAGTGGAGAGTTACCTAAGTAATTTCTTCCATAATTAAGCCTGGTCAACTGTTCCCTCTGCAGCCAGTTGACCAGGCCATTCCATGTGTGACTACTGCACTTAAGCAGGGTGAAAGGGCTGGCTAAAGGGGCAGATAAAATGCTCAGATTAAATCAGTCTTAAATATAGAGGACCATCAAGCTTCTTCCTGAACATAACTATCGATAGCCCATTTAATCCATACTATATCATTGAAGAGGTGGAGAGATAAATCCCCCTGGAAAAAATTAAAAAATACTTTAGCATAGAGAAATTCCCATTTTTGCTTTTACTGTCAGTGAGTAACCCAGGAGGAACTGATCTGGTCCTAATAATGACACAAGCTGGTTCACAGGTGCTCGCTGCAAGACTCAATCTCCCGCAGGTACAAAAACCAGTGCAGAGCAGAAGCTCTCTGCTGTTGCTTGTCTTCATCCAAAAAAAAAAGAGCTTGCTCCTCACTTAGGCTGCTTATCATTCTAATGCCTGTGTACACCTCTTGCTGTGCTGATAAAGATGAAGTCCTTTTCCCGGTAAGCAATGCTTCTAGCATTCATAGTCCAAAACGCAGCCTTTGGGGCTGTGTCTTTGTCTTATCCTTGCCTTGCGTGATTTGCATGAATCCAAAGGAACCCTAGTAGCCACAAAGCTGGTGTATTGGCCATAGAAGCTGATGCCCGACCTGGGAACCTGCTTAAATAGGCATTTCAGCACCATGGAAGACTTTGGCCTAATTAAGGTTCCATACAGTATAATCCACACTGGCTATTAGAATTGAGTTTTATTTATATATTTACCTTAAAAGTTAGCTGAAAGTTAAATATTAATCTTTATAACTTTAAAAAACCTCCACAGACTGATAGTGTAACACCACATGATATATTGTTATACTGCTTTTCCATTTAATCTTGCTTTCAGCCAGATCAGCAATGCTGAGAAGTTACTATACTATACTATACTATACACCTTTACCTGATGTATTTTGAAGGCAAAGTGCACTTCTGAGGCTCAGCTGCCACAAAAGGATGAAGCTTTGTTGGAAAAAAAAAATCCGTTGTACTCTAAAATGGACCCATTCCAGAGGTTTTTTTTATATAAAAGAAAGACTACAGAGACACCTAGAATTGACCAGCTCCACTTAGTCTTGGTTTTCAATTTAGGCTCTTTCTGGGTAAGAAAACAACATATTTATAAAAACTTGGGGCTAATTAACTTTCATTTTTGACTGGTGTAATTTTTGGCTGATGGATAGACTGGGCTACCTGGCTTAAACAGAGGTAATTTATGGGCCTAGTTATTACTGTATTGTTCTCTACTGTGAATATATTACTGGTCTCAGTGCATTATATCTTGGCAACTGAAACTCTGATTTGGATGTGACATGCAGTGAGTAATAACCAGTAATGGAGCTTCTACTGTCAACTTTCATATGTAGTTGTGGGGTTTTCTTTGTAGAAAAATTAATGCAGCATGCAGATTTATGAGGAATATGGCAGGTACTTAGCAAGTGCCTGAATACTTGCCTAGAGCTAGTACTTTTTTTCCATTATTCATATTAATCTGGAAAACTTTTTTATTTGCAGAGATTGCTGCTAAATACTTGTCTACTCTTTAATCAGCTCTTTTAGCAGGTCCTGCTCTTGCAAGTTCAGTGGAAGCAAGCGTCTACATAGTACAGTTTTTGGACATTTGTGCCAGTTGAAGTCCCAAGGACATAACAGAGGCCCAGTAAAGCAAATGACAAGCTTCCCTTCAAATTCAGTGAACCCTTGGCTGGACTTCAACTTAATTAGCATTAGACATACTAGACATTTGTAAATGCTTACACTTGTTTGCTATTTGTGGAGGAAGATCATTGCCAAAGACACAGCAGGAACAAATGATCCATCTTCCTCAATAGTAGTGAAGATGAGCCACTTTAGGTAGAGCTCTCAATCTTGGCTTCTACCAAATCAGACTTTCTCTGACAAGAATTGCATCAATAGCCCTCTGGCAAGCTTGAGCATCACACAGACCTCTCTGGAGTTGTAAGTAGTAATAGGGAACAGCGAATGCATTTTCCTCTGCTCATAATGCATTTTATAATCCAATTGAAGATAGAAGCAATAGTATCTGCCTGATGTCTCATGTCTTCCTAGACCATCAGGGAACACTCCAGTGACCCCAGAGCTAGATGGCTATTTAGGTCATCCAGGAAATCTAGAAAATCGTTCCTGACAAATTCAAGTGTTAAAGTTACTGATTGACTTGAGTGCTAATTGCCATGTAAAGTCTTTTCTGACTACTACTAATCAATCTTTAGATGCCACTAGGGAAAGATAATAGGGGCTTTCTGAGACCTGGATGATAACATAAAACAAAACCATCAGGGCAAACGGCACATCGTGACAGATAATGATTTCCTGGGAGGTGAAGCAAATACCTCCTATGGCAATGATCCACGTAATTATCTTGTACTGGATTAAAAGTACTTGGTGGTTGCCATTAAAAGCAGGAGGAATCATTAGCACTAAAGAAAATTATATTATCAAGGAAGCATTCCATTGATAGGAAAAAATAATGTGGTTTTATAAGAATTCTTACAGACTTACCTTTAGGGCACATTTTACATTTTTCTCCCCAGATAAACTGAAAGCTGGGAAAATCTCACCATTGTGCCAGTTTCTAGAGGGACAAGCGTGATCAGAGAACTGCTGTTGTAAGATGCACCTTTTAAGGCAGGCTGGGGCCTTATTCTCATCATTTTTCACCAATCTTAATTCAGTTAACTTTAGCAATGTGATGAGCACAGATCAGCAATTTGATTAATACAGGTGAGCAGCCATGAATGCATCACTACATCTGTGTAAAATGCAGTAAGTAAAATTGCCTGTTCTAAATTTCTCCCTCTTTATCAAATTCCTGTCTCAGTGCTTGAGGTCTCAAGATGACACCAGAGGCAACAGGGAGACCTCACCCCTGTGCAAAGCCACACTCGGTGAAGCTCCATTTGTTACCAAAAGGAAAAAAGAAAATTTTATTTTCTAGTTACTGTTCTTAAGTAAGGGACTGAAATCTAGACCCTCATTTCAGGTAATTTCTCTGGGCAGAGCCCTGGAAACCATGTTTCAGAGGCTTAGGATAGAATTTCTGTATGAATAACTATAGCCTTCACTTGTGTATGTTTTTAACCTCCTTCCATGTTCATTTTGCTGTCTCATGTTCTGGCTAAAAGAATCCATGGCAGGCTCATCTTGTAACTGCTGCTAATTTGCACTTGCCACTGGCACGGCTGTGGGTGCAAACCAGACAGTTAAATGTTGGCAAGCAGTGGTGAGTTAATCACCACCTTGGCAGCATGGTCCTCTGCTTGTGCTCCAGGGAATGAGCTCAACTGAATGGCAAAGTCCAGTCAGGGCACTCAGCCTTGGGTTTGTGCCAGGCTGTTACCATGAGTTTTGTTTCCAAATCTGGCTCTGCAGTAACTTCTTACATAAAATCCTAGAGGCTACCCCAAATTTACCAGATGTAATGGTCTTTTGCCTTTTTTTAAGCCTATTTTTTTACAGTTTAGATTCCATCTTCAAAGCCACTTCCTGGAAGTGAAATATCACTTCCTACAGAGGTTGATTCTCAGCTCAGCATTACATTATTGCAATGATTTGCAGTGTTTGCTAATGGCCTACCATATCTGCATTGCCTGAGTTGAATGCAAAACTTCCTGTCAGAAATGGGAGGTGTTTCCAGGTTCTGCCCCCACCCCCTTACCAGGCTCTTTCTCCACAACTGTAGCATGGGCAAATAGCCAACTTTCTCAAAAAAAAAAAAAAAAAAAGAAAAGAAAAAGACCTTTATAAAATGTGATTTAAGAAACTACTATGTTGTGGTGAAGTACTTTCAGATCTATACATGCTGAGTAATGCTGTTTAATGCTTCATAACTTGGGAGTTATTAATTGACATGTAAAGGTCAATACTCTATTGGGTATTGACTTAATACTCTAACTCTAAAGGTTACTCTGTGTAACCAATTGGCATTGGTGCAAAGCTGGAGAAAAACTGTGTATGTTTTGCGTGGATTTATTATTACTACCATACAAACATTTACTAACAAAGACATTATCAACTTTAGTCCTAATCCACTATCCCACAGTACCAGGCTGTGAACTAATATTTTTCAGTGAGCCTACAGTAAATCACCAATTGTTCTCTTACAGAAAATCAGAAGTATCAACAAGAAGAGCACTGAATATAATAAAATCTTTGCAATGGTAAAGTCATCTTTCAGCATGTGCAAACACCAAATTGTCTTACGTGCTTCTTTTTAGTAACTAAACACAAAACAATTAGCCTCTTCCCTGATTTACAGACTCATTATCCCTGGGGACTTGGCCTAGAAGAATAGTAGCTGCTCACTTTAATGCCAGGAGAACTCCTGCTGTAAATCATCCTGTCCTGTTCCAGCCACAGCAGTGCTGAGAAACAGCATGTACCCAGTCTCAGGACTGCATATCCCTAACCGCATGTAATGCATAAAAGACCCCTGATTACTAGTGAGGCCCCTTCCTGCCCTTGGTAAAAAATAAATAATAAATGCATGAAAAGAACAGCAGACATTTCTCAACATGGGCATTTCTAAGGCAACTCATATATGGGACTTGCATTATCTGACAGTGAGGTTTTAGATTTAAGCATGTAGCTAGTAGAAACAAACCCAAACTGATAGATTGTGTTTGCACACCTACTGGGTCCTTCACAACACACCAATGCAGGCCATTACATCTACCCTTCTAATTTTATTACTTAAATTAATGCCAGCCTTCTGATTGACAGCCCAGTACTTCCTCCAAACTTCCTCCTTTCACAGGAGAGGACGTTGACTCTGAATTAACAGGATGAGCTTGTTTCTATACACACTTGTTGCTCTGCTTTCTCATCGAGGTTGCTCAGAGTATTGTCACTCTTGTTTATTTGTTTAGGAAGTAGTTACTTCTTCAAAAAAAAAGGAAGAATAATTTTAGGTAATTTTTTATAGATTATCTAGGAGGTATCAAATGATAATATTTCATATCTTTTCCCTTTTTTTTTTAATTTTGTCTGAGCTAATAATCCTTTGTCAGGAACATGAGATTGGCTATTTAAACAGCAGTAGTTTATTTACAGCTAGTTGGGGTTTCATTGTCATTTGTCTGGGATGGTAGAAATATTAACCCTAATTCAGCATTGTTGGAAGCAAAGGATTTCCATGTAATTGTCTTTGGAAGGCACATGTTATAAATGAGAATTCTTATTTAGGACCCATCACTTCTTCCTTTGTGAGTTATAGGAAAACTTTTTTTGCAAAATTTGAGCCAAAGATCATAATAAAAAGTCCATTGACCCCTTCAGCTGTTGTTTTAGGGTCATATCTTTGCTGCATATTGCTTCCAGATTTTCTCTCATATTGATCTTTATTAGTGTTTTATTTATCTACCTCTGAAACATTCCCAATGTATTAACCTGAGTGACTGTGGCTGCTCTTGCCAGAAGACACTGGCAGCCAGGGGATAGCCAGACTGCAAGGCTAAATTATTGAGGAACAAGACAGCTTCCCCATGACCTGAAACCTTTCCATCACTGCTGGCTAGGTTTCAAAAAGACAGTATGCAATTTAGGCAGGAGTCTTTGATGTGAGGATCTCTGAGTCAGGGCTTAAAGTCATATCGGTGCTACAGCTCCTAATGATCAACCTTTGAGCAACAACTTGAGAACTTGTCCTTGAGATTATCAGAAAATTTTCTTCCATCTCTCTTAGAGCATCTGTGGACAGCAGATTCCCTAAGAAACCTGTCATTTTTGGAAGAATATATCCCAATAAGAACTGTCTTACTAAAAGCTCCAGATAAATGCAGAGTATTCCCCCGCCCCGACAATTCTTTTATGTTTCAAGCCTGGGTGACATCAGAAGGATGATTGTGTCGGTGCTCAGCAGCTCTGGGAGACATCTGCCATACATCAGACACTGATGAACTGAGAGATTTGCAAACAACTGAGGAAAGTTGCTGAGGTATGCAAAGCTAGGTGAGATTATTTGGCTTCATCCTTCGATTGTAAATGCAGGAGGAATCCCAGCCTTGTGGGAGCCATTGATGCTATTGTGGCCTGGGCTGCATACAAAGTCCTGCCTTTTTGATTTAGGGTGTTTATTTGTTTCCAAACCTCTTTCCCCACCATCTCGCATTTCTACTCTCCCTGGGAATGATTCAGTGGAATAAGCCTCATGAGTGTAAGACTCATCCAGCAAAAACACTTCAGGACAGACTTTAAACTGAGCAAGTATTTTATTCCAAACAAGAATGTTTTTATAAAGTCATACCCCTATGTCTATTACAAATAATACATCTTATTAATAAGTCAGTTTAGCTAAAGAGAAACCTGTAGAAACTTGCCCCACTATTCAACAATCAATTGAGGCTGGCAGAATGAAGAAAGAATTTTGGAATTAGTAGAAAAAACTAACTCTAACTCTGCCTATTATTTGCTTTTGATTTTCTTCCTCTCTTGCTGTCTTTGCTCCATCTTATCTGCCTGCTTCATTTCCTTTATATTTTTCAGTCACACTGTTTGTTTGGGTTTTTTTAACTAGAACAAATAAAGCCCAGAATATTACATTGTTTGTTTGATCACTGTACTAGTCTCTAGCATGAAACAGCTGACAATGCCTTCCCAGGCCTTAGACAAGCAGGGATCCTTGCTCTTAACCTTCCTCCCGAAATGCATTTATTCTGTCTGCACACATGCATACACCAAACTGATACCTCTAACAGTCTCTCAGGGCAGATGACCACATTTGTAATTGCCAAGACTGTGTGCAACTAGATGTCTGTGCGATTTTTTTTGCTACAGTTGCAGTCATTTGAAATTTTCCAAACTGAGACCATCTTCCAAATGCAACTACTTCCCCTTTTCACTTCAGATGCAACAGCCCTGGGAATTGTTAAAAGGGCTGAAGAACTCAGTTATCTCACTGAAACTGTCAGGGGAAGTAGATAGCTGCACAGAAATTAGCATGCTAAATGCAGGGCAGTGTTTACCTTGGGTATCTGGATATTCTTTTGATGCAAAGGAGCATTGTATTCTCCTTAGTGCTTTGCTACAGAACTATTTCTCCAGCAGTAAAACCGAAAAAGCAGGTTTAATTATTAGCTGCTTTGCCACCTCAGTGGTTTAGCAGGCTGCATACAGGCTTTGGAGATTGTGGCACTCAGGCACACCCAAAGGCTGCACAGGCACTCTTGAAAGGAAAAGCTGGAGGTGACCATTCCCCTCTAAACGCTACGGCTCTCTCAGATAAACAGCTGTACAGGGGGAGTAGGAAGAGCTGGTTGCAGTGCTGCTGCTCCTGTCAGCTGGCTGCAGGCGGGAGAGTTCCTGAGCACACGTGCTGTCCCAGCCTCCCAGAGGGACAGATCCATGCAGGGTTCCCTTGCTGGATGGTACAGATAATAATGGTAACATGAAACTTAACTGAAGCTCTGTAACAAGTTCTGCTCTGCCCAGAGCAGGGACCATTGAAGGCTGAGTGCCTGGCTGGGGCCCAGGACTCAGCACTGCTTACAGCCCCCTTCCCTGCCCAGGGACCTGCCTTTTGGGCAACCCCAAGGAGGCTTCTCATAGGCTAAATATAATAAGGGATCAACACTCACTTTTTTACCCAGGGCTGGATTAGGTGACGTGAAAACTGTTGGGTTTAGGCTGGCAGAGAGGGAAGTCCATGTGTAGGGACCTGTGTTATCACCCCAACCAGCACAAACAGGCTGTGTGACACAGTTAGAGCGGGTGAGGGAGAAACGAAGGAGGTCAGGAGGACATTATGGTATGTGGGGCTAGGATGAATCACCTCAGTAAAGAGCAGACTCGGTTGTGCTACATGCCCTGTTAGGAAGAGCTGGGTCATGTAGCGCTACCAGACTGCCCCAGCTGCCCTGACTGCTAGGTCAGGCCAGAGTCAATGCCAGGAAACCATTCCATATGACCATGGTGAATTATAATGACAGAGATCAAGCAGCTCCTCCTCTCCCTCCTGTAACACTTTTCAGCCTACATGTTGCCTGCATTACACCACACCGAACATTTCAGGAGGGGCTGATTCCATGTTGACCCACACAGACTGTCCTGGAGGGTAATCTGCTGTACAGTTGCCTCCCACGGAGGACCATGTCAGCCCAGGCTGTTACAACTCCTTGGGGAAACATGAACACACAAATGCTATCAGGTGCCTTTCTGTGTGCTTATAGGCTGCAAGCAAGTCCCCAGAAATCTGCTATGTCATGTGGGAAACATTTTCCCATTTAGGATTAGACATAAAGGTGTTGGCTATCAATATTAACAAGCACAGAAGCTCTGAAGACCAGCTTGAAAAAGATGTACTAATTCACTCATTTTTAATGGTTAGTGTCTCTCTCAATATTGATAGTACTTATAGTGACTTTATATCACTACAGTGATATAAAACACACATGCAAGTGCATTGACAACACTGGTGTGCTGTGATGCTGCTCATCAAGTAAGCACGTGTTTTGCTTATTTACATATTGCTTTTTACAAGGAGATGATCTTCCTATAGGGTAATTTCCATGAAATAGCTAGGCTCTGCTTTATCTAATTAGCAAAGGCACAAATACACTTTGTGGAAGGATGTGGACCTGATGGAGCGGGTCCAGAGGAGGGCCACAAAGATGATCAGGGGGCTGGAACACCTCTCCTATGAGGACAAGGCTGAGGGAGCTGGGATTGTTCAGCCTGGAGAAGAGAAGGCTCCAGGGAGACCTAATAGTGACCTTCCAGTACCT